>WBMZ01000467.1:0-21659 GCA_013400975.1 Atrichornis clamosus | reverse complement strand
AACACAAACCCACCACATCCATTTAATTCTCTGTTGTGTGTGTGGGACCATCACCACCAAGCAGACCAGATGGAGAGGGCTGACAGGACGCTGCTGCGACCCACAGAAGGATGATACGTTTCTATCTCTGTCACTCTTCTCCCCCCACCACCTCTGTTCCTACTTCTTTCTCTCCCTTTCTTTCTTTCTCTCTCTCTTTTACTGTTAAATAAAATATACCAATTTTTTGGTATCAACATATAACTCTGTTTGAGTTTTAATCTCGTTACCGGGTAATTTTCAAATCTTAAATTATTTTCCACAATTCACAGAGAACTTTCTCTAAACCGATCTTAACAAGCCCTAAATGCGTCTCAGCAGTTTTCAAGGTTAATGTGCTAAGTGTACTTTGCAGGTTGACTACAGTATTATCTAATGCCCTTGGGGATGACTTGAAAGAAAATATGTAGATTTGTATCCTAATACTTTTTTTCATAAAAGCTGAGATTTCTATTTAGAAATGAAGGCTGCAAACACAAAGATCACTTCTCATATTTAAAAAAAAAAAAGTACTGTTTTAAACTCCGTCCACCAGTTCAGCAGGTATTTCCAGATAACATAGTGAGTATATGTTGAGAACTGCCCCATTCTCTTTTAAAACCATTTGGACAGACATCGAGCTGCATTGATGAAGGAAACCTGTCCATACCTCTTCAGAGCTGCCTCTCTGCTTCCTAAAGAAACTTACCAGCTGGGCCAGAGTGGGAGTGAGTTTTAGCAGTAAATTACACTTCATCCTAATTTGCTACCTAGGAATTCCATTGCTTATTGGGTTTGGGCCATCAGTATGCTATCTTCTGCAAAATGCTCGTTAAGGTGAACACTGCAATAGTTGTGTTGAGCATCTATAGATTTTTTTTCTTTTGTGTTTTTAAGTGGAACTACATGACAGCAGATACTGTCTAAATGGCACTTGAAAGTATTTTGATGTTCAAAACACGGTTGTAAAATGAGGCTTAATTCCAAGGAAGGCTTGCTCTGAGGGACTGATTAGAAGCAGTACAAGTAGACAAGTATTTTTTAATGCTAAATGATTTTTACCCAAATTTCTTTTTCTTTCCATAACCTAAATATTTTAAAGCCAGATTAGGAGCTCAGAAATTGTATAATTCCTCGATACTAACATACTGATATCATGCTGCCCTGAGTACTTCATTAGCATTTTCCTACAGATATCTCCATTTGGCAGTGAAGTGTCAGAAAAGATCACTCAGAGCCTAGGCTCTGTGCCCTCTCAAATTGCCATGTGTCATTTTTAATAGAATGTTGGCATTTCTAACCTAATTGTCAGAGGTATTTTGTGACAGTATTTAAGCAGCTTGTCCAATTGTACTTCATTAGCAAATTAGTTTAAAATAAATTTAGATTGTGCATGTGTCTTGCTAAATCTCTAGAAATAAGAAAGTTATGACAACTTCTGGCAAAACAGTGCCTCAGTTAATAGCCAGATTGACAGTTCTTAGAGTCTTGCAAATTCTAAGACAAAGCTGTTCCTTGCTGCATATCAGCAAAATATGCTTTCTACTTTAAAGGAAGAAGGTAGCTTTAAGAACAAAAAGTGTGATACTGTCTTGTACTGCTCACCCTTGTTTTAAAACAACTGTAGACTGCTACAACTTTTTAACCCGTTGCTACAAAGTTTTACAAGATAAGAGCTGTACTGACATAAACAGAACTCACTGAAATGTCCACCTGTGTTAGACAAAAAGGGAATAGGTAAGGATACTTCTAGTCTTTACCAGGCCTTTTTTCCTGGCTGGGTAAAGATTACAGTGATGTTAGTCTTTGTTAATTTTGCACACCTGATAGTTTTTATGCATTAAAGGTGTATTTGTATAGGAATTTTTCCCTTGCTCCTTTCCCTTCCCTCAAGAAGTTTGTGTACATTAGTATTCTGTTTGTATAGCATCAACAGACTCTCTAGGTATTCCAGCCTCTGGATATTTAGATAGTGCTTATTTTTACAAAAAGAGTGTATCAGAAGTGGAGTGCAACAGAGTATTACCTGGCGACTCACTGCTTGATTTCTTTAAGGTGAAGATTTGCCTAAGGTGAAATGAGGACACTTAGTAATGTGTGGCACTTGAACTTGAGCATACAGCTTGAGTTTTTGTTCTGTTGCAGGTTTTTTTGGTTTTGTTTTTTAAGACTTGCAGGTGCTGAAAAACTTGAAAGATGGCCCAGTGACACAAATTCTACTATCCATAAGAGAATTTGTTGATAGTACCGATAAGCTGCAGTAGTAGTGCATGGTTTGGTGCATCAGATTATGAAATTCTGGATTGGTCACAGAAGAGCATATGATAGTACTTACAACTTCTCCAAACTATTGATCTGTCTCCTGTTGCTGTTTTCCACTATTCAGGTTGTGGCTACACATTTAATAGAGATGTTTATCCAAAGTCTGTTTCCAGCAGTTTATTCCCACTGCTGTGTACCGTTACAGCATGGGTGTTGATGTAGACATAAAGTGAAGTGGGACAGGAGAGTCGTGTAGCTAAGCAGTAACACACCTTTAAAAAGTCGTTGGAGGTAACTAACATGCTGCTGTCTGTGTTGCATAATGAGCAATGAGATACTTTTGTTGCATCAGTCTAGCATGTGGACACTTTAAATGTCAGTGCTTCTGCCTTCTGGCTTCTGCTCCTCTTGCAAGACCAGGAAACCCTGTAGTTAAATTTAAATGTACCACCTATTTGCTGAAGGTATACTCACTCATGTTGCTGCTTGGTGACTGGGAGTGTTACACAGGGGATGGAAAAAACTTGGGATAAATCTAACTAAATTCATCTTCCTTTTTAGTGCTCAGTTTTTGTCCTGTAGTTTCCATGTTTTTATCCTGGCTCTCTGAGAAAAAGCAAATTTGATGTTTTGAATTTATAATAATAAAGCTAAACTCCAGCACGCAACTTTCCCCTTATTTTTTAAATTCGTAGTCTTGTTGGTTTTATTTTGCATTATTATTAAAGTACCAACTCTTCAGAGATCAGAAATTAATGTTTAAAGTTTAGTGGTTGATTGCCTGTCCTAATAGAAAAAGCCATGCTGTATTTAAACTTTTGCTTAGAGACCCCCAAGATCCAACTAGTGTGTTTTCTCAAAAAAAAGATGTACTTTCTCAAACTCATGGCAGCTCATTTAATGATGGTAATGAGAGTTCAGCAGCTGTCAACAACGTTGTAAGAGTTGAGACCGTTCCCAAAGATGTGCAGTGATGGGGCAGGAGGCAACAGATACAGACTGCAATGTGGGTTACTGTGACTGTATATAAGGAAAAATGGGTGTCAAAGGTGATCAAACTTTGGAACAGGTTTCCCAGAGTGATCCTGTCTCCATATTGAAGATATTTAAAATGCTCCTGGTCAAAGCCTTGAGTAACTGTATAGAACTGGTCTGACTTCAAGCAGGGAGCTGGACAAGGTGACGTTCAGAAGTCCCTTTCAACTTAAATATTCAGTGATTTCTAGGTGTTTACAAACAGACTCTCCAATGTCACTTAAGGTGTTTTTTAAGAAAAGGATGGGGTAATTGAAATGTATTTTGCTTAGTGGAAATGCTGAGTACTCAAATGGTTTCCATATCCTTCAAGCTTGCAAGTATTGAGCATGTTTGCTGTGATTTTTCAGTAGGGAAACTGATTCTAAAGAATATGCAGTTCATGACTGAGTATATAAATGTATAGTTTTTTTCCCTGACCAGCTTTGGTTTCAGCAGGATGCATTTTAATTTAAATGTAATCATCCAGGACATAAAAGTCAATCTCTAAATGAATTATATGTGAAAGAAATGTCATAAAAGCTTTTTTTCTAAGGTTTGGTAATATTTGTTAAACTGTTCACAGGTATTGTTTTTCAGTCTATCAAAGTAGATATAATAATGCCGCTAGATTTGCTATTCTAACCTGAAGCTTGCCTTTATCATAATTAGGATAATACAAAGGTAGTTTTCAGTGTATGGAGATTTAAATAGAGGAAAAGTACTTATTTTATTTAATCATGAACAAGACTAGTCTTTGGTTCCATTTCTTATTTTAGTGATTCATCACCTGCTCAGATGAGCCAGTGGTAATTGTGGTAGAGAGCAGTGAAATATGTGTTTCAAGTATTTGAGACCAAGGGATACACGTGCATAAATGCATTATGTGACTCTGAAAATCAAGCCAGAACTTTGAAAGGAGAAAAAAATGTTCTAATGCTAAATAAAAAACTGGATGAGACAGAATGTGAAAGACAAGTTCTTGTGACGTTACTCAGAAGAAATGGGACTGAGTTACATCACACATTCTCCCTTACATTTTATGTACTGAGGGACAAGTGAATCTAATTCAGACAGCTTGTCCGTCCAGTGACGTTTTTGTATAAGAAAATGTTTTGTTTCAAAGTGACTTGAATTCAGCCCAAATCTCTTAATGCAGACTGTGTCTATTGTAGGAAAGTTTATTTGTTCATATGTATTATACCATTATATCACCTCTTTAAAAGCATGCTAAAATACTTGCTAGCTTTTTTGAAGACATGGGTAATAATACCTTGCTCCTCAGTTAACTGTACCTAAACATTTGGTTGGTAAGAATAAACATTAAAAAAGCTTTTCAATTCATTGAGGGGAAAAAGTAAAATCAAAAGTTTTCATATACAGAAGAAAAAACTAAGATCAAAGGTAAGTTAAAAATTAGACTTTTCCATATTTGGAAAAAAATTCATTATATCAGACTAAGTGGATTCTTTTCTGTGCAGTAAGGTCATGGTGCAGCCCACATTTGCTTATAGCAATCCTGAAAAGTCATTTGCTGCTGAGGAGGCAGGTTTCTGTTCCCTGTGTCAGCAGAGGATCGTTTCCTTGCAAAGAACCGCAGGACAAACCTCTTCCAACTACTTGCTTTTTGTCTTACCTAAGGCCAAAACTTTCCATAAATAATGGTCAGTAACAGACTAAAAACACATTCTTTCTCTGAAGGATAGCTGTGGATCATGTTCTTACTCACTGACCTTTAACTTACGTTATTGGAGCCTCTTCTGGAATTTTAGCATGGATATTTTCAGCAGTCTAAATTGAAGAATCATTGCATTTAGCAGCCACGGAGCTCTTATGTATTTTAGAAATGCTGCAAGCAAAGGACCAGAGGGCTCCACACTTGCTGCCTCCAGTGGGCTCAGGCTGTCTCTCTTCTTCATCCAGCCATAAGCTGTTGAGCAGGCAAAGTGGAGTTGAAATGCTGTTCTTGTTTTCAAGTGGTTCCCATGGAGTCTGTCCTCCTGGGTAGGTGAACAACTCTATTCTGTCCATAGGTACCGTAATTTTTTTTTATGTTGGACTTCACCATTAAAAAAAATTACAATGTAGATTTACAGACCTGTCGCTATTTAACAATCTTTTGGCAGAGGATTTCTTTTGAAAACAGAATAAAGGAAAGGAAGATTAGAGTTACCGATGGCATTATAATCGGATAAAGGCATAACTTCCAGGCTGCAGTAATGTCTGTGACTCAGGAAGGCTTTAGAGAAATCATCGTATTATCTCCCTTGAGACATCACTTTAGAGACTTTGAATTAAAAAATTGTGAATATTACAATTAGTAACTTTCAGTCCATGTGAATTTAGTTTAAATTCCACAAATTGGTAGTTAGGAATGGGCTTTCTCCTCTTTCCAACATCAGTTAAGTGTTACTAATTTAATGAAAGAAAGTAATTTTCATTATACTAATGATCATAGAATCATAGAATGGCTTAGTTGGAAGGGACTTAGATCATCTTGTTCCAGCCCCTGTGCCATGGTTAGGGATACCTTCCACTAGATCAGGTTGCTCAGAGCCCCATCCAACCTGGCTTTGAACACTGCCAGGGATGGTAGATCTACAGGTTCTTCAGGCAGCCTGTTCCTGTGCCTCACCACCATGACAGGAAAAAATTTCTTCCCAATATCTATTCTAAATCTGTCCTCTTTCAACTGAAAACAATTCCCACTTGTTTTATAATAAAATTTATGTTTTAGAGGAGCTTTAGAATCCTTAAGTCAGCACTCGAGGCATGCTTATTACCAAGGAAACTGCATCTTGTGTTTCTTTTAGCAGTTTCAGGTATTTGTTCTAGATGTCTTAAGAATGTTTACTAAGTTTCCACTCAAATCTGGGCATTGCTTTCCAGGTGAGAAACTCAAAGTTACTCAGAACTTTCAAATGATATTTTTTTGAAGAAGTCTCATTCAATCATATGCAAGGATACAGGATCGTTACTAATGTTGCATTTTAATAACAATATTGGTGTCTAATTGCTAAGTGACATTTTATTTCATTCTAATCAAACTATTAACTGCAGTGGTAAAGCCCAAATACAGTGAATTGTACAGCTGTAGTTGCAGTTACCTTACCTTTTCATTTGCAAAGGTTAAGTGGTCAAATTAGTACAGGCAATGGGTTTTGGTTTTTTTCCATGCAGTATCTGCCTTTTAGGAGCACACTCTACTGCCCAGGGCTGCAATTAAAATGTGTGCAGGCGTTGTAGCCACTGCTGTCAGCAGTGTTGTGAACTGGGGCTGCATTGCCACTGCTCATCGCCCAACAAGGTCCCAGTGCAGCTTCCCACTGCAGTGGGAGCTACTGTAAGTAACTTCCACATGGTGTTTTTAAACTGCTGGTTTTCAAATTTGAGCATAGCAGCTATGCTCAGCATCAAGCCAAGGCTTTTTCTTCTCACGTAATTGCTTTTCATTCTAAAACTCGTAGGTTATTACCAGGAGCTGTTTCTATATTTCGATGTGCAGTTTGGTAACAGTATGTGAAAATAATTCCTGACTACAAGTTCCAGGAAGCACAAGTTACAGGTTCGGTTTTGCTCTCATTCTAAAGGCCTGACTTGGAATATCACTCCGAAATCTGTTTACTGCCTAAACTAAGAAAAGCTTGCCATGGCTAATGCCCCTTCACAGAGGAAAAAAGACAGTAGCCTCCCATTCAAAAATATAATGTAAAGTATTTAGAAAAGCAAAATGTATTTTAAATAATACATTTTGAGCATGAAGCTCTCTTATTCAGGGACTTCAGCTGCTGAGAAAGAAAGCAGTAATGTCCTTAATTATTTCATTAATACTGTTGTATTACAGAAAGACAGTAAAATATTGCAATGATTCTTTAATTGCTAATGAAGAAACTACTGATAAATATCATTTGGGGGTATCTTTTTGCTGAAAGGTAGAGAGAGATGAACAAAAAGGTTTTATGAGTATAAATACAGTAGGTGATAAAAATTACAAAGAAAAACATGTTCCCTTATTTTGAAACTATTTGGATATCTTGAAAGCTTCTCACAGAATTTAAACCAGATTCTATGTTGAATTCTTTCACAGTGTGAATAACTGCTTATCTGTGATCATTAAGACAAATTCACTTGACTTTGAGTATTTTTTCTCATTCTATGAAAGTTTTGTTTGATTTTGGAATTTCAGTGGAACTCTGTCTTTAAGTACAAGTGCACTTCCTTTACACTTCGATCTTGCTTTTTTGCCATTTGGATTTACTAGAAATTAAGAATATTTTATGTAACATATGTAAAACCTAGAGTAATGCTATATTCAGTAGAAGATAGCATTCAAATAGGCAGCCATCATAGAAACTTCACTCTGACATACAAAGCTGCATAACTAACACCTGATTTTGCTTAAGTTGGACTTATGGGTAACATCTGTATTATGCTGTTCAGCACAGAACTCAGTGGGGGTTGAAATTAAGATGACTGCCTGCAAAAGTTAAGTGACCCAGCACTTGACTTTATGCCTCATGCCCGCGCAGGTGCTTTGTTAGCCCTGTTGCGGTCTCTCGCTCTTCTTTACAAAACTGTGCCTTTTTTGTGTCCAGCAGTAAAACTTTCCAAGTCAGTTGTACAAATCTCATTTCTTCTGTCCCACTCTTGGTAAACCTTTCCTTGCTTTACCAAATGCCTAGTGTATGCTTTGAGGAGCTTAAGGGAAGAGAGGACAAGCAGTAATGATCTGTCAAGTAATTGTGCACTGTGGTAGAACGCTGTTTGGTGACCTCTGGTAAGCTGGGTTAGGGGAAGATAACTCTACCTGCTTTAGAGTTATCAGTACTGTATTAATTCCTGCAAACTACTTTATATGTGGCGTTAATAAACTTGTACAATATTATTTACATTAATTTTGCTACAGACAGAGCAGTTTTGTTTTCACACCTCTGTGCTGGAAGGTTAGAAACTTCAGTGCACAGCTCCAGAAAGGTGGAGCCACCACTCTTGTCTAGTTTGATTTACAATCTAATACCACCATTCACTTTTAGTTTCACATACTCAGAAGTGCTTCTTAGTTTGCAATTTTCAATGTCTGGCTTCTCATTTTGCTGCTGTGTTAAAGTTCCTGAAATAGTCAACTGATTTCTGTAATGTACTAAAAAGCAGTAGTTTGGGACAAAGCAGAAGGGAATGTTGGAAGGGCAGGCAGGGGTAAAGATTATAGGATAATTTTAGAATTATTTTTTATTACTTTATATACTACAAGGAGAATATAAGGTGCATATTGAAACCTTTTGGCACATTCAGGTGGCAGATAATATTAGTTTCTGCATGTTCTTCTTAACATGCAATGTGTTCAACACAATCTCAAATACTTGCTCAGGACGCACAGGTTTTATGCTGAAATTGAGTTGGATCTAGCTGTGCTTACTGTTTGCATTGCTAACAACAGACAGTCATTTTTGTGGCAGTAGAAACAGACCTAAAGAACTCTTCATAAATACTTGGCATTTTTTTCTGTTTTTCCCTTAATTTACACAATCAGTTGGAGCAAAATTCTTTTTGGAAAGGCTGGTGGTGCGGCAGAAATGTGTGTTTCTTCTATGCAGTACTGGAGCACAAAATTTACAGCTGTTTATCAAACCTAATCTTTTTGTAGAAATTTTTCTGTAATTACAGTAAAGAGTTGTTTCAGACCATTGTACCATGTATAAGAGAGATAATTTAAGTATGTTGTACTGTTGGTTGTCTACGGTAGCTTCTCAGTTCTATTAAAATTTGAATTTTAAGGTACTTGCTAGTTCAAAAGCAAGAATTAAAAGTTTATTCACAGTTCAGAGCTCCTTTTTTTTCTTTTTTTCAGTATGTAGTTTGCATTACTACATATGCAGTTGCTACTTCCAAAAAATGTAAGGCATCATGATAGTTCCCTGTCATACCTATAATGCTGTACCAAAACATTGCCTGTAACTTAACTTCATAACAAATTGAGGTTTCTCATGGCAGTTTCTTTTTTGGTGTTTTCTTGGAGTTTTGATTTGTTTTGAATGTGTAAACTTCTGGAGTAAAAACATTTTTCAGTTGATCTGGTTGGTTAATGCTGCAGACAGCTTTGACTTTCTTTTTAACAAAGCTTTACATACTTTTTAGCTCTTAATGAGTGAATAAGACTAAAAATCTCATTGTTTTTATACTTTGCTGCATGAATGTATGCCCTTCTCCTAAATGAGGAGCTTTGTCAGCTGAGGACTTTTACTGGCTTTTATAATTCGATGTTTAAAATAATTGTCAGGCTTTTGATTCTCTTGCTGAATGGAACAGTTTTGTCATTTTTAAGGGATGAATAGTTTTTGTTTTTTCAATGTTAATCATTGTTGAGTTATAAAAGTCTAATATTTTAAAGGTAGCTACTATGGTAGTGTTTAAGCAGCAAGTATCCCTTCAGTGTATCTTGTCCGTAAGATTTGGTATCAGCTGGCATTTTCTTCCGAAGTCCTATATGTTCCATTTCTATTTATCATAAAATCTAATCACATAAGATGAAGCTATAGTTGATACATCTGTTTCTGTCATGTTCTGAACCAGATTAAAAGTTTCCTCTGTTCTCTGAACTTCTTTATTTATTCAGAGTTAGTGATGGGTCTAGATAGGTAGTTGGTGCTTACGTATTAATGAACTCTTTTTGCCTGTTAATTTGTTCAGGTGTGAAGGGCTTAAATCTCACTGCCTCAATTAAAATATAGTTTGTTTTCCATTTCTTTTGAGAATTGTGCATTTTTCTTGCATTTTTCAGCATATTTGCAATTTAGTCAATAATTAAGCAGGAATCTGTGTTTTGGGTGCCTTTCTAGGTAAGGGGATTTGTAGAGACCATCCAACATAGTTTTCATATGCAATGATTTTCAAAATTTGCCATAGTTATGTGATTTATACATGCATTTTATATGGCATTTCAGACTTCAAATGAATAATGTTATCATTGTGCAGAATGAAAGAAAAACAGCATGGCAGTAACTAAACGGTTCATTTGTCAAAACTGTTCACACAAAGTAGATTTTAAAGGGCCATACAACTTCAGATTGAGAGAAGCATCTGTAATGTTGAATGTCTATCAGCCTAGCTTTGTCATTTGAAAACCTTAACATATTTTGTAGTGAAAATGTAGATTTAAACATAAGGCTTTCTGGAAAAGTGCTGCTTTTGGAATGAAGGAACGTAAGTTTAAAGACTTGCAGGAAAGGAGTTGTTAGAGCTATAGATCTGTGCTGCCGTTTGGCTATCAGTTACTGGATATGTCAGCTACCTGGAGGGTCTTCTACCAAAGCTGCTATCCCATCCCAAACTGTAATGCGCACTTGAGACTTTCACTGCATTCTCTACACACTGAAAAATCCCCTTCCTGTGTACTTAACATTTTTTTGCTTGGTTTACTGTTGTCTTATCTCTGGCAGTGTTTTCAGTTTCCCTAACTCTTGATTGCATTCCATGATTCTAATTTGCCATGCATATGGCAATGTCTGCTCACAGGAAAAGCATTTCTGGACTAATGAAATTTGATTTGACACATCAGTTCCTACAGTTTCTACCTAAAACTGTCATCTGGATTTAGATGCACTAAGCTGGTATGCAGTTCCTTTTTTATTATGCTTTCTTCACAGCTTTCACAGGGAAAGAGCTGCACTTCAGACAGCAGTGTTTCTGGTAGTAAAATGTACTAGGATAAGGACAAATGGAAGAACATCTTAAGCTGTAGGTCTGAGAAGCTTGTAAGTTACTTTTCATACCCTATAGAAGTAATTTCATCCAAAGATAATATAGCCTGAATTTTTAAATACAGTTTAAGCTTGAGTTGTAGAACTCTGAAACAAACAGCTATTTAAAGAAATGGTTTTGCACAAGTGTACCTTGTAATGAGTTTGAAAAGAGGGCAGCTTTGACTTTCCTTCCATGAATACCAAGCAAAACAAAGAAATTAAAGGTTCATTTATGACGGACCAGATATAAGTGACTTTCTTACAGCTTTCTTTTAGCTTTTGGGATTATTGGTGTAAAAGCAACAGATAAGCAGCATAAAATCTTCTGTCAGATTTTACAGACATATGCAGATGTTTTTCTTCTTGATAAAGCAGGTGTGGATTAGTGAGAACAGAGAATAATAGTGAAACATACTTTAACTTATGCTGAGATAAACTGCTTCTAGGAAAAATTCTTAAATATCAGTAGAGAAATACTCACACATAGCTTATTTTCATGTGTTCTGCCATTCATAAAAATAGAGAGACTGAGGGATCTTCACCTGTATTTTCTCATGTTTTCATCTCTTTCTGAAGGTTGAATGCTAACTCAAAGAGAATATAAACATAACCTTTTGAAGCTCATCAAGATGGCTCGCAAGTGTTACTTGCTTTTAATGATGGTTTCAGCAGATCCTGACCGGTCAGAGCAAATTTGTATGCTTTTAGAGGATTATCAAATCCTATGCAAACTTCTCAGAAATAAAGGCCAAACAATTTTTTAACAAAATATGTAAACCTTTTGATTGATTTGTCTGTATTAATTATTACAAGCAGATAATCTGGTCAAAATGGGGTTTGTACATTCTGTTTCGTTCATACTGTATTATTTAGGAATAGACTTCTTTACAGTTATGTATATATCAAGGAATACCTGTAAATACAAGAATACTTACTACAGATTTTAGTATGCCTTCCCCAAGTGATTCTATATGTTAAAATAGTATAAAATATATGTAGTAGAAAGTATGCATCAATATGTTACAATAGACACCACTCTTTTTATAATAGTTTCTTTTGTGACTGTATCACGTATGTGAGTATATGTATCTCTATCTTCAGCTAAGCCTAGACTAAATACACTTTATTTGAATAGAATGTTGCTAGAGTTGTTACAGAAACTGTGTTGAAGACATTGGGATTTAATTTAAATTTTCAAGGAGAAGGCCAAGGAAAGTTGAAGCATATTCTTAATGATTATTAAAGACAATCCAATAATTATGAAAGATTGCTAGAGTAATCTGCTAAAAGATAAACTGACTCTCCACCCTTTGGCAGGTGGATGACATCTTAGGAGAAGGCAGTGACGAAAGTGATAGTGAGAAAAAAAAGCCAGAAGAGGAAAGTGAAAAACCTCAGACGAGTGCAACAGAGACTCTAGGAAGGAAAGCAGATCAGAGATCTGGATCATCATCATCATCATCAAGTGAAAGAAGCTTAACAGGCCGTGTATGCAGGTATGAATTTTTCCCACGTAAGAAGAAGCAATAATGATGTTTCATTGTGTTTGTACACTATTCAGCATGCTTTTTGACAGTGCAATGTCGTTAACCTATGTGTGTAGGTAATTTTTCTTTTGGTAAGTAGTGAAATTGTCATGCTTATCTCTGCAATGTTTTGGGATTTATTTAAAGAAGTGATCTTAGTAAATGTCTGTTGAGAACCAGGGTATCACCGCTTCAGAAAGAACTGAAGACCACTGAACTGTGCTTATTTTAAAGTAGTCTTGTTTCTGTGTCAGATATAGGACCATGTCCTCTGCAGTGTCACATTCAGTAAAATAAAGCATGGTTTTGGAAACATATAATTCTGAATTTTTTAGGTACTTTTATATGGGTCATTCATAACAATGAGGTTGTTGAGATGCTTTTCTGCTTAGAAAGAAATTTAAACTTGCTAGTCTCTTCTTCAGAACTGATTTTAGTATCCCAGCATTGACTGTTGAATGATGACTATCTACCAATTTGCTAGTAAACTAGAACTTAGTCAAATAAGTGCTTGTTTTAAATATGTTAATGAATGGCTCTCAATTTACAGCCTTTAATAGTTTTTAGGCTTAACAATTTAGAGGGAACAATATAAGATTTTAATTCAGAATTGCTGGGGTCATTATCCTGTACCACAAGGTGCTGAAAGTGCAAACATGACGCAGATGTGCATTGTAGTTCCTTTCTGCTCTCTAACCAAACCATAAGAATTTAGACTCTGAGTTTTTCCTTAAGGAGGATAATATAAGTAGTAGGACTTCAGCAACTTACATTATTTTAAGTTTCTTGAGCATTGTTATAGCACACAAAGAAGTTATGAGAGAAACTGCAAAAACCGCCACAGAATATGATATATAAACGTTCATGGAGAGATTTGGATTGGGGTAGCAATGTTGCTGCGTGTTGTGTTTATAGGAGAGGGAGCTACAGGGGAAGCTTGCACAGCCTTTTAGTTTATCATGGGTGTTTCTAATCACTGAACTTCTTCAGGAAAGTTAGTTTAGAAGGTGTGAGAATTTGGCTTGTCTCAAGTGGATGGAAGAAAAATTGTCTCCTAAATGAAGTTTGGAGGAGGAAAGGCAAACAAGTGATGAATGTTTTTAGAGCACAACTTGAAGCAGCAGGCATGATGGTTTGTCACTGTTAATTAATCCCAGTACTGTGATGTTTTGTTGTGTAGAAGACATACCAGTTTCTGGAAACTGAAAGGAAGAAAGAATCACATTAAGGAGCATTCCTAAATACTACTCCTCAAGTATGGTGTAAAAAGATAGAGCAAGTACATTTGTAATTAGCTTTTGTTTGATATACAAGAAAGTCTGTAAGTAAGCTTGGCAATACTTCTTCACTCAGAAGCTATATGGGCGTAATAGTGTTACTGCTGGGATAAAGTCTTTGAGCAGCTTAAGTAACTTTTCTATTTTTGACCTTTCCACCTCTTAAGAGTCTCCTTGTCAGTTTGTTAAATTGCATTCAGGATTGAGCTTGAATGACGTGCTGGAAAACATACTCACAAAAGTGCTGGTTCAGATGCTGACCTGGTGTCTACTAGCAGGGAATTCTGCTTGATAAGAAAGGACCCCGTCATCCCAATTACATTTTAAGTTTGAAGCTTTAAATTGATGTTTTCATGGTCAGTCAGTGTTGTGTCTGCTAAAGAGATACCATATAAGAGGGGTAATGTAAGAACAGTTTGTGAAAAACAAAAGATGAACAAGGGAAAGGCAGTCCAGATGTGATCCAGTACTCCTGTGTTCTGGCTCAGCTCATCCCTATCAGAGATGAGGCCTGCAGAGGCCGTAGGTTTCTGGTTAACATTGCTGCTCCTTTATACCTTTCCAGTAGTTACTGAAACTGCAACCACAGCACTTAAAACCTAGCACTTACATTTAACATTAGTCTTCAGTCTTGAAACCTACAGAATTACCTTGATCATTTCTCTGATTGTTGCCACTTCTGAAATTATCAAGCATGGCAAAAAAAACAATCTTTGAGAAAGCTGATAGCTACTATGGGAGGGGAAATGCAGCCTTTCTCCTACGTCCATTGTTAATTAATAATCAAGGAAAATTGAGCTCAGAGCATCAGAAGTTCCTCAACTATCTTTTCTGTGCCCATTTACCAGACTTTTAAAAGGAACAATGATATTTTTATTCCTCAGTGTTTTCTTTCAAACATAATATTACTTGCTTACAACAGCCACTCTTCAAGAAGACAGAAATTACAGTTTTCCATTCTTACTGAGATAAAAGACTGCTGCAAACTCTTGTGCAAAATTTTGTGATGACATCTTTCATCCCAACTGAACCAGCATATTCACTGTCACTGTAACTTTATGCCAGTTCCCATTCTTGAGACAGTCTGTTTTGAGTATCTTGAGACCTAAGTTTTTACAGCTCAGTGCTTCCCAGGCTGTCAGCCTCACATTTGTTATAGTCTGGGATATTTCTCAAAAACAATTTCAGTGACAAACTATTCAAAACATTTTAAGGAACTGACTGGTATATGGTGAAAGTCTTGTTGAAAGTACCCTTAATAGCCAGCAACACATTTCAAATATGGCTGCCAAAATAATTGTAGAAATTCAAGTATTTTGCCAAAGAATGATGGTTTCTCTGTTTTCTTTTCCCAAGGAACTCATTGCATTGTTTCACATCTTAGTGTTATTGTGCTGAATAGTCTTCCGAAATTCCTTTCTAGATGATGTGAGTATACTGTTGATTTGATTTTTACAGTATAGAAAAGCAGAAGATCTAAATTTAGTAATACTGGTGATTTAAAGTCATCCTTTCCCGCCTCCTGGATCATTTGTTGCATCAGCATAGCTCACTTAATCATCAAGCAATCTGTCAGTTAAAGGGCTTCTATGTAAGGTCACCCTAGGAAAAAACACATTGTGTGAAGTTAATCTTAAGAATTAAATCTTTCATTACCTCCTTTCCCTTGGAGTAGATTTTATTTAAGGGGACACTCAGGGATGTCTGACTGCAAAAGGAAAGGAGATAAAAATTTTTGTATGTGGTCAGTACTTGGATGTTCAAGAAAACATGAACTTTAATGCCACAGTGAACAAATCCCAAAGTAAGCAATTTCTTGCCATGGCAACATTGGAAAATGTTGTTTGTCTGAAGAAAATGCAAATTCATTTTGCTCTCAGTGATAGAGCTTCTCCTACATAATTGCGTCAGACTTTTAATCTGAATTTCTGATGTGTTTTTATTCTGAACTACTTACGTTTCTGGAGCCATTAGAGTTTTGCCATGCATAGTAGTGCGGTCCTTCTGAAAATCTCTTGGACTCCCTCTGTAAGAAGAGGAGTTCATTATTGGAATTGGCCAGAACTGGAATATAAGTTCACTTCTAACACTGCACTGTGGTTTTTTCTCCGGGCCTACCTTGTCAGTGGCCATGGAAATACAGAGGAAAACGTCTCATTTTAAAGACTGTTCCCTCAAAGCTTATTCCATCTACCTTTGTGTTGCAGAGGCAGCATTTCAGTAAAGCATTAGTGAATAACGTTGAATCTTGCAGCTTGTTGAAGGGGGTTAAGATCTCTGCATAGAATTAAAGTGGCTGGAAAACTACAGAAAGCAAATACAGCCCATTTAATGATTTTGACAAAGGGATAATGAATCCCAAATCAATCAAAGTATGTTTGATAAGAGTAGCCTCTCGTTGTTCCTTGATGTAATTTCGTAAGTAAATGCAGTTTTCCTGCTTGAATGCATTTTAAATTAGCATCTCGATTTTAGAGATATCCAATACGTCTCCTTAACAACGCAAGAAACCCATTCAGCCTTTGAAGAGAATGTATATTCATTGAGCAGGGAAAATCTATGCCTGAATGCTGCAAAATTAGAGATCCTTGACAGGCAGCCACCTTCTCTCCCAATTGTGGGAAAGGCTGATTTGCTTTAAGAATTTGCAGGGATAGTTGGTATTGTCAGTTTGAAGATGCTTCCCTGGAAATCCTTTTCTTAACGTGAAGCAAGTAAAGGAAGTTCAGTATAGATGATGTGATGGCTTCAATTTTATAGATTATTATTCTTTAAAGGTTTCATATTGAGTCTGTTTCACAGAGAACTGCCCAAATTTGTCTCCCATGATTAGTGTAATTTCCTGTAAGTTTGGTCTAATTCTGCATTCTATATTAAACGTCTGGGAGAAGAAAACATACGCTTCAGGTAATAAGATACTGATTCATATTTTTTTACATAACAGAACAAAATTCTGCCTGGATTTTTTGCAAGGTTGCCACAAGTACTTTTTTCTTGGGTTTAAAACTTAACTTATACGGGTAACACAACACCTGGACTGGCCAACATGCTTCAAGTCTGTACAGTACTCTTGTGAAGAGTTGAAATGGCTTCTTTACTTCAGAGAAGCATTTGGAGGCATTAAGAACTGAAACTTTCACCAGCTTCATTTTTCCTAAAACTATTGATGGCATGCAACTTCCAGTCTGGAAATTTTTGTTGATTCCTGGTGGTACAAATCTTTTTTTTGATCTCATTTGATTTCATTGAATCTCATAGTTTCTGCAAGCTGAGAGTATGTTTAAATGACTGTGTTTCCTTACATTTCTAACAGTTTGGAAGTAAACAGGCTCTCTGATGTAGTCCACATAAGCAATTGAAAAATTACTGCAGTTTCAGTGAGTTTTTTCCCCAGAAGCAATGGCAAAACACTTCAGACTGAAATCCAAGATCAGCTTCTACAGAGAAGTGCTCCTGTTAGCAGCACATCTTGCTGTTTTCATGAGCTGGCTGTTTCGCAAAATTTTAATGTCATTTCTGTTTGGAAGTGATTTTGATGAAGACTCTGAAGTGGAAGGGGAGTCTGAACATGCAAAGCATAATTTGCTTCTGTGCTTAAATATCATTATTGAATTGGAGTCCCCTGTAAATACTAAAAATAAGTTTTTATTTGAGACTGTTTTTACTTGAAAGCTCTTGTGTTACCCAAAATTTCCACATGAGAAAATAAATACTGAGGTAATAACAGCTTTTTGAAGCCATTTTAATTAAATTTGTTTTCTCCAAAGGTGATTTTTTTTTTTTAAGTATATCTAGTCCCAAGTACTCCACCCTCTGCGCTAAAAGAAGTCATTCTTCTGCTATGGCCTCACAAAAAATGTATATAATGAGTAGTGCTTCATTTGCAAGTGTAAGTAACATAGCAGTTTGCTAAACCAGTCTTTCTTTTGAAGGAGTATTTGAAGGCTTTTACAGTAGAGAACATAACCATTTGAATGGCTATGACAGTGCAAGTCCTGTAATGGTGCCACTAGAAGACAGAGAGATTTGTCTTCTCACTAATGAGCATCATTGGGTTTTCTTATAAAAAGCTGACTTACTCTGTAATTAATGTAAAACTATTACAGAAAAAGTTTTAAAGCTCTCTGATAAGAGAAACTGCTTGCTCTTTTTCTTCTGGTTATTAGGGCAGAATGGGAGATCCGGCATGACTTCTGCCCTGAGGAAGCTGTCAGCCGCAGGTAGTGCCTGTCTGTGTGTTTTCTCAGAGGGGAAGGGCAGGGCAGAGAGTTGATTTTTTACCACCATGTGAAATAATTTTGTTAGAGGAAAACCAGAACTATGAGGCCTGTTTGTTACTCGTGACTCAAAAGCAAGTTACTGTGCTGAGCACTTGCTGCTCTAGAGTGTGTCCTCATATCAGAAAGTTACCAGCTATCATATGTTCAAGAGCAGAATTGTTGTGGGAAAGTCACTTGTCAAGCGAGGGGAAAGGAGTGCTTCCTGTGGGGAGGGACTCCAGAATTCTGTTTTCTTTTTCAGCTTAATGTTCCAGTGTTTTTCCACTGGGGAGACACCTGTGTTCTAAAAAAGCTGTCATACAGTTTATCTGGAGCTTAACATTTTGCTCTCCATTGAGGTTTGTCAGGCTCCCTGAACAGGGTTAAGAGTATGAAGGATCCCACTAACTCCTTAAGCCCCCTACAGCTGATCCAGCAGCATTCAGCCTTTAGCTTTTTGTAGAGTATTGTTCACTTCTGTTTAAAGTCTGCTTTTGTTTTGGAGGTTTTTTTCTTCTCTGAACAGAAAGGAGTACAAGGAACACACAAATTTGATCAAAGTCACAAAATACTCTCTCTTTAGGTGTATATTTCAGGACACTTAAGGTTTTAAATATGCTACATGCTATTTCAAAGCTACTTTACTAATTGTCTTTCCTTAATGTTTCAAGAAACCTTTTTAACTTTAAATTGGGTCATCCACTTTTTTTATGCAGCTGACAATCTTTCAATATTTGAAATAATGGTATTTGCAAAATAGCAATAATATTCTGCTCATTTGCTGTGTCTGAATTGGCTAATTTGTTCACTTGTCTTTGTTGGAAGCATTGCAAGAGTTTGCTCAGATGCATGTTGTTGGATTCTTCTTAAATTGCTTTTCATAAAGGGTTCAGAACTCCATTGCTGTGAAAGAATTATACCAAATTTGCTCCATTTTGTTCTGTATAATCTTCCCAGGAAGTCTTTACTAATAGAAAGATCTCTGCAGGTTTTTCTATGCCAAAAAATGTGATTTTCAAGTTTTTTTCTCAGTATTAAATTTAGTTACGTTTTGGTTCTGCTATAATGAATGCCCTGTAAAGCTAGAGGTTGTCTTTTCTCCTCCTTCTCCAAAGCTGTGAGGTGTATCTATGGTATGTTATGCCTGAAAGGCTAACTTTAAATCATATGGAAATACTGGATTGAAAAATGTGTGTATGAGAGTTACATCAGGGTTTTGTGGCATTGGTGTGTCAGGAGAAGGTGAAGATGGAGAGGGAAGTTCTTGTAAATCCACAGTGAGGTGGAAAGATGCTGAAAGTTACTGGTAAGTAGGTGTGCTCTAAGGAGTATGAATATGTGGTGCTATTTTCAATATGCTATTTTATTTGATAGTGGGGGGGGAACTCTGACATGCCTGACTAAGTTGATTGTTTAGGGGAATATTACATTTCTATTTTTAAAAAAGAAAAATTAATTTCTACAAATGAAAGGTTATCTGGGAAGTCTGCCACAGGAGAGAACGCTGTTAGAAAGAGAGGTCAGTATTACTTCTTAGAAAAACTGGATGGAGTTCTCAAATACAAGTAAAAATTCTCAAAGTTGGTGAAAAATATTTTTCTTCTTCATTTGGTATTCTGCCCTATCTGATTGAGTAGACTGTTCCTCAGGGGGATTTTTGAGATAAAATCTATACCAATTTGTTAGATTTTTAAAGAGAAATGATCTTTCCATTAATAACTTAAACCTCCAAATCTGGTCTGTGTGTCCTTTGCTTTTAGATTTTGTGTTTCGTTTTCTCCTGCTGTGGTAAAGAAGCTTTTTATTTTAGTCTTAATTTAAAGGAATTAAGCTTTATGATCTCAGATAGAAAAATTCATTGGGACAAGTCTAAAAGCTCATAAATCATCAAGTATAGTCGAACTACTTTTGCTGTTCAGGAAACAATTAGCAGTAGCGTAAAATGAATGGATATGTTATTTATTTCAGATTTTCTCAGGGGTAAATCAGAGAGGAAACTGTAGTACATTTAGTGGTAAAAGTTTGAAAGCAGTTGTGAGAAATGAAGAAGTAGTTTCTGTGTATATAATACGTACTCAGCAGAGAGAAGCAACTGGTAGTAGTGAGGGAGCCTCTGGTACTTAGAGGTTGTGTGTCCATTAGTGTTTTAGCCAAGGTCAGGAATGTGCCTTTGAAGCAATGCTTTGATGTGGCTCCCAAAGGGATCTTGGGGTTCTTAATTTCTTTTAGGTCAATGTAAGCTGGAGTTTAACTCCGAGAGCTTTCTTGCTCTGGGCCAGCCACTAATGCACCTTCAGTCCACAGAAAGAGCTGAGAGCTCATCCAGGGGAAAACCGTGTTTCTGCCTTTAATCAGCTGTATGGCCCACAGGCATGAATGCCAAATGTATTGTCTCAGTATATACAGTGTCAACAGGACAACAGTTAAAAAGTCACTGGACTTACTCTGTTTAAACTTTTGTACACCTACAGAGTTGGATTCCTTTTTTAATCACTTTTTATATTTGTATATCTAAACAGGACAGGAAAATTTGCAGTTATTTCTTGATCATTTAAATGTTGGGACATTGCAGTATGCTATTTTAAAATTTCAAGTGGTTAAATTACTTAAATTATAAGCATGACTGATAAATGGCAAAAACAGCTGTATAAGCAAATGAATGCATAGCTCAGTTTCTTTATGAAAGTGCTTAAGTAGATGAGTCATTCATATCTTCAAGCTTGTTAATGATTTTAATGGCCTAAAGTTTCAAGCTGTTACTAAGGATATACCTACTACAACTTCAGTTAAGTTGCTGACTAAATTGCACTTGTGTTTCCAGGTGGTGATTAGTCTTGTTGGTAAACAGTGTGCCTGAGGTTGTCAAGAAAACTAAGAATAGTACTTGAGAAAATGAACCTGAATATTCAGTATGTTGGGGAAAGAAGTCATTGCAGTTTGCTTAAGTTTTTTTTCAGAGAAGAGTTCTCTGCAATTTTACAGTTAGCTTTACCCCTGTAATGTTATCTGTAAGGCTCTACTGTCATCCAATTACACTGAAAAATTAGAATTTACGTTGGAAAGCCTTTGCTTGGCTATGTATATAAATTGTATTTGCCACCTGCAGAATGACTGAAAGGTTGAAAAGCTGCAATAATTAAAAGTTCGTTCTTCTGTTTAGGATGCTTACCTAGGAAAGCAAGCAGCCCAACAGTTTAATTATCTGTAATGTGTACAAACATTTTCTTACACACGCAGGGAAGAGCCTAGCA
Organism: Atrichornis clamosus; assembly: GCA_013400975.1. Classification (NCBI taxonomy): domain Eukaryota; kingdom Metazoa; phylum Chordata; class Aves; order Passeriformes; family Menuridae; genus Atrichornis; species Atrichornis clamosus. Next base: position 313 of record WBMZ01000467.1, on the reverse strand, counting down.
GGCAGTTTGTACCATCTTCAGCTGCTGCTGCATTGAGAAAATCAGAAAACTGTATGTGTGATTCATTTATTCACTCTGTTCTCTGTAGAGTCTTAGTCATGAATTACTGTAATCTCAGTGTTTTCAGTGGTCATATGGTGTGTTCTTGCTTGAAATTGTATTTTGTCCACATACAGAAATGTAGGCACAAAACCAGATACATTCAGATGAACCAAAGGAATATGTCAGTTATAGAAAGCAAGCCTCTGGGATTCTGTAGAGTTTTCATCTGGAAACCTTGAGTAGTCCTTGAGTGTTGCCTTCATGTGAGGCG
>WBMZ01000466.1:0-11442 GCA_013400975.1 Atrichornis clamosus | reverse complement strand
CCACCTGGCGGCGCAGCGCCCCCTGCGGGAAGCGCGGCGCGTGGTCGTTGCGGTCCCGCACGGCGATGTGCACCGCGGCCGTGGCGCTCCGCCCGGGCCGGCCCGCGTCCGCCGCCAGCACCCGCAGCGCGTGGTGAGCCTGCTGCTCTCGGTCCAGGGCCACCCAGTTTATGATTTCACCTGACGGCCAAGGAAGAGGAAGGAGAAATGGAGTTAGGCAGTTACTGTATGCTAGTACTTGTCTTACGGAGTGCTTTATACGTTTAATTTAACGTGAAATAATGATGCGTGCCCTCTGATACACCTGACCATTGACATTAAAACCTCAGCTTTCCAAAGCCCGTTACGTAGAAACGTTCTGTTAATCACAGTTTGCACAGGCACTTTAGTACCATATTACATCTTTTACTGTACACAGGATGCCCTGGAGCAAAGGTATAAAACAGTAGGAACCAATGTGCTGACCTTCCAAAGAAATCCATCTGGCCTTCACCACACTTCAGGACAGATAAAACATGAGCACAGGGGTTTAACTGCTGACAGGTGGCCTTTATTAATTATGTACATTAATCAGGAACCCTTATGTCTCTCATACATTCTGGTAAACCCAGCAAATAAACCTGACCAATCTTCTCTCCATCTGCCCAACCACACCCAATATAGCTGTAAATTTGCTGTTGACCAAAGCCCTTCACCCAGATAACCATATTTTTTTTTTAAGATCTCCTTGGTTAAGCCCTAGTACTCTGTTTGCCTTTTAAAATTCCATAAATGTACTCAAAAGGAACCTGCTTTGAAACTGCAATTTTATTTTGAGATTCAGTCAGAGAAATTCTGGGAAAGCCTATTCACTCCCCATGAGGACCGGACATCTGGAAATAGGAATTCTAAACAGCAGATCTTTGCTTGCTACGTATCATTTTGCTAAACTGGATTATTTACGGTGCCTGTGTCCCTTGAAGGATTCCCTTCCTTTGGGCTCTCCATGCTCTGGTCTGTGGTGTTATACCATGCGGACATAATCCCTATTACTAAAGGCATTTGGAACTCACTGCAGGGTACTCTCTGTGCGGTGAAAAATTTCTCTCAGCCGATTTGAATTCTATGATACCATGTACAACATGAACTCAGTTTTGATGTAAATTACAGAAGTTTACACAAATATTGTAAGTCATTCTGTCTAACATCATAAGTACCTTTATAGTTACTTATGGCTGATCTGTACTTTTCAACTCTACTTGATCACAGGCAATTAAATTCCTCATATGAACTATTGAAGTTATAACTTACAACTCCTTTTAATTTGTTGCAATCAAACACTGAAACTTATGACCAAATGACCGGAACAAAGTCATGAAAAAAATCAAATCCTAAGGGCTAGTTCATTCTTCATGAAAATATGTTAGGCTCATTTCATTCCCCAAATTGTGAAGCTCTGAGTTAAAATATTCACATATCAGCCCAAAAGATTCACAGCGGTTTCTGAAAGCTTTATACTTTACTTCCATACCCTTAGGGAAGGCTGCTTTCCAAAAGCAATATTAGGCAGATTACAAATCATAAAATGCTACCTGTGTTGGAATTCATCTTGAAATACTTTCCATCAGACAAGAGGAAATAGGAAAGCTGTCCATTTCTTCCTGAGTCTTTGTCAACAGCTGTAATGGTGCCAACCACACCCCTAGGAACTGGATTTTCCTCAATTTCAAAGAAGTAGCTCTCACGCATAAACATGGGAGAATGATCATTTTCATCCAGGACATTAACTATTACAGATGTACTTGCATTTTGCCTGAGGTTTTCATCTTCAGAGGTGCTGACCAAGGCTCTAAAACTTAGCATCTGTGCACATTCGTAGTTCAAATGTTTCTGAAGATAAATCCAGCCAGTATCAGAGCTGATTCCAAATGCAACAGAATCAGTGCTAGGCTCTAAGGAATATGTCAGATTGGAGGTAAGGCTGTGTGGATCAAGTGAGTGGGCTTGAACCTGAAGGATTTGAGCACCTGGAGGGGTAGCTTCACTGATTTCTACTTGATACACTAAGTTTTGAAAAACCAAAGTAGGGCCCATCTTCTGCTCTTCAATAACCACCGTCAACATCAGCAAAGAATTCAGAGGAGGGCTTCCACAGTCTTCAGCTGCTATGTGTAGAGTATATTCCTGCTGCTTTTCTGCAAACACTGTCCTGGTAAGGTTTACCACTCCAAGACCTGGGTCAATGCTAAATGCATTTGACTCCTTGCTTGCAATACTGTATTTTATTGCCCCATTTAGGCCACTGTCTTTGTCTTCTGCACGAGCAATGTAGACAGCAGTGCCGGGAGGCTGGGTGTGTGAGATAGTCACCTTATCAGATTTGGTAAGAAATACTGGAGGGTTGTCATTAATGTCTATCACAGATATGTTGACTTGAGTGCTGCTGTAGACTGGGGAGTTGCCCAGCTGTGACTGAACAGTGAGCACCACAACAGGCTGAGCTTCATGGTCGAGCTGGGTTTTGGTGCGGATAATGCCAAACTGGGGGTCAATAGAGAAGTTTCCATGTGGATCACCAGAGGAAATTCTATAAGAAACCACTTCTAAAGAATCTAGAAATTGAAACAACAACAAAAAATGTAAACAAAAAAAACCAAAACAAAACCAAAAAACCCCAGAAGTGATAACACAAATATTGGCTAGAACATCTGTGGAGAATGCGTGCTGTTAAATTCAATGGAATAAATGTAGGCTACACAGATGTTTGACATTCTTGGGCTTTTTATGCTTCCTGCTCCCAATCCCTGGAGCCCTTCAGTAGAATATGAATGTATACAGTTTGTCCACTTCTGCACTGTTCGATTTTCATCACACTTGTATTATAAAACTCTATAGAGAAAATCGTATAATAGTCTCTTGTTTTTCCTTGATCTAAAATATAGCAAAAACACTCCTATAAATTAGTCTTGTGGGAGCAATTTCACTATACACAGGCGTTCACTGTAGCAAGGAATGGAACAGGTGGCAGTTCTCTGGAAAAAATGCATTTTAATCAACTCATTGCTCACAGGTGACCATTGTTACAATGTTTATACATCAGATGTTACCTAAAGAAAAAGCTGTCTAAAGAATTAAGTTTACTACCAAGGCCGCCCTGCAGGTGTTACCTCCACCCTGAGGACAGTCATTCCCAAAAGAAGGAAATGGGAGGACCTGACCAATCAAACTTATATGGAACCTGGGCCTCTACCACTTTACATTTACAGATCCATCACCAAGCTGGTATGCGGGCTCACAAACCCAACTGCTCTGCACAGGAACCAAACACACACGGCTCTCAGGACAGGGCCTTTTATGACCAAGGACTGGCAGGAGCTAATCCTTTTCCCTTTACAAATGATAACAAAAGCAGATGGATTAAATACATTCTCAAAAGGTCCTGTAAATATTTATCTGGACTTCTCCACTTAATTTGAGACAATGTGGGGTTTTGCTTGGCTGTTTGGTTTTTTGAGTGGTGCTCAGCAGCACGCAGCAGAAGATTCTCTGAAACTTCTGAATACTCTCTGATTATGAGTATTGCTCTGAGGTTTGTATTGCCTGGCTAATGATTTAACACAAGCCAGACTGTCACACTTCCTTACACTTTCACATGCTTCCCATCTCGCCATTTACAATTATAGAAATCCACCTGGAAGAAAATGGAGGTCATTGCCAATCTCCATGGACCGCTAAGGAAAGTATCATGAATCTCTAACTGTTCTAAAGAGCATCCTGATAAACCAGTGATTACACCCGTTGCTGTAAATACCATCAGTAAATTCTATTTAATGCTTGACAGACTGTATGAATAACTTGGAAGTATAAGAAAAAAAAAATCATCTACAGCTATTTCCAGTTAATGGTTACAAAAATTGCAATGCAATTTCTGAGTGAGTATGCAACTTACTTGGAGGCTCTCTGGCCTTCACGGTGCCAATCAGGCTGTCTTCAGGTGCATCTTCTGGAACAGAAAAAATATACCGGGATCTCTCAAATATGGCAGGGGCCAAAACAGTCTGAAGGATGTTTACTGTGACAGCTGCATTGGTGGCAGAGGGAAGGCCACCCCCATCCCATGCAGAAACAGTAAGGAAGAGTGCAGAACATTCCAGGTGGCCAAGAGCTGAGGTCAGGTAAATAATTCCTGAAAGCACACAGAAATAAAAGAGCACTGATGTAAGATACAATTCAGCAGGCTGTCTAAATAGTTTCAATACGTATCGCTACTCTAGGAGAAGGCCTGACAAGGTGGACAAAAATCAGCACCCCTAATTCATTTTTTGTGAGCCAAGTTCTTTCCAAATGATATGGTCTTTACCATTCACAAAGCCACTGAAATACAGCAAATTCTGTGCCAAAACACAGTGTTCATAATTCTGATTTTAGAAACACAGATTCAGCTAAATCTTTAAGAATGTTACATTTTACTGGTACTAGTCTATAGCAACTTGGAAGTGCATCAGAGTAAAAAAAAGTATTCTTACAAAAGATTAATTTATCTTTGCAAATGGGAGAGTTAATGTTATTTCAAACAGGCTGCGGAGACATTCTGCTTAAGTAACTTTCAAAATAAAACATCCGCACAAATGGAGTCAAAGACCCAAAATATAAATCTTAGGAGCAGTAGGCTCTGTGTAAAGGATCTAGAAAGCAATCACCTGCGGTCTCATCACACGTTTCTGGCAAAATACCCTTTAGTAGTGAATTCTAAGGTCTGTTGAATTTGCAAGCTGCAAACAATTACATTTTATATAAACCGTACAAAGCAATTGAAAAGAAAATACAATGCTCTGTCCCAAAATACAGCACTTTGGATGTGCCTTCCTCATGATAAATACATTTTCATCCTTTAACTCTGATGAATGAGACTAGTTGTCTCCAAATACATAATCTTCTGACAGCTAAAATAAGTCTTTAGTATTATCAGATAGTTACGCCCAATTTTCAAATACTCTCTATATAACTACAGAAACCCACATTTAGCTGTTACTACCTAAAATGGTAGCATGTGTAAAAAAATGAACATGGTGATCCTGTCCCGTCTTCTTCTACAGTAAAAGCTTGTATGAACTTCAAAAAAGCTTTGTTTGAATGAACACTTCAGTCTCAGCAATGAGAATGACATCCGAACCATAGCTCTCTCTATTGGATGTTCAAAATGGTCTACAGCAATTATCTAAAACTGACACCAATTAATTGTTCTGCATGAGACAGTCATACACTGTCCTTAGCAAGCAAATTAAGGTATTAGAAATGAAAATATAAACCCACAAATAAATCATTAGCCCTCACAGCATTCTGAAATGTCTGGTCTACATGAGGTGAACATAAATACTTAAAAATTCAGGGTAAACACTAGATCACAAAGCAATATAGCAGATCACAGTATCTTTGTTACTTCATCAATTTTATAACTAAATTATAACATGAGGCACACTGGAAGACCAAGTGCTTTCAGATGGGTAAAAGGTGGAATAAGGAACTGTTCTTATGTCCTAGGGAGCGTTAATACTGGTTTGTCTTATCCTTTCCAACATCTCCTCTGTCACTGAGCAGGAGGAATACTTTCACTTACCAGTGCCTTGACATGCTGAAAATGCATTAAAAGTGTTTTCAGGATCAAAAAAGAATGTTTTTCACTAACAAAAAAAGGACACTTATTCCAGTGTGACAAACCACAGTAAAAGCACGACAGTGATATGGATGGATTCAGAAGTCACTACTAATCCAGCTCCTATGCCAACAACTGATGCAATTCCAAGAGTCAACCTTATTTTGGTTTTTAATTTTTTTTGGGTCTTCTGATGGTTGAATTTTATGATTACTTAAGTAGCTCAACAAAGTAGTCCTTCAAGAACATAAACTTTTGGCATTTCCTGAGGTAATCAGAGCAACTGGAGCTTGAAGGAAAAAGGTGTTTAACCTTTTTTCATCAGAAGTTAAATGCATAAACATGGATTTTTCAAACCATTTCTGTCAAGTTAAATCAAATCAATCAAATGGACAGTATGGAACTAACTTGGCCAATTGGGCCTTTTTCTACTGGCAAGGACAAAAATATCTTGTTCTCACTGTGAATACTTGAAGAGGTATGTGAAGAACTGAAAGACTTCTACAGAAAAGCATCAAATTTAATATCTTACTCTCGGAACAGTAACTAAAGACTTCAGAATATCCTTTAGCAAAGGGTGGAACAAACAGTGCTCCACTTCAGGAACTCTGAATACCTGGTGGAACAGAAATATTTCAGAATCAAAACTCCTCTCTGCTGACCTAGACAGATTGCAGTACACTCCATGTCAGTTCAGCCACAGAAAGCAAAAAGAAAATTAATAAAATATATTGCTTTCTTTCTTTATTCTTTTGCTGTATCATAGGGAAAAAAGGGAATAGGCAAGTACACCTTGCCAACTCAGCTCTTTTTTGCAGGACCAGGGACACCCTGAGAACAAAGGCAGATTCCAAGTAAAAAGTGTACGTTCTTCATACGGTTCCTTCCAACCTCAAAAACTGTAGTAGGCAGAAATTTAATAACCCATTTTGACTTTTGATTGTATGCATTCTGTTTCTTTCAGCATTTGTAGGACTGGGCAGCAGCTTTGCATCTGGTGATACAAGATCTGTACAGACATTTGAGATAGCTCTGCCATATGTTGGTGAACATGCCTCATTAGGCTCCATTACGACACATGATGGGAAAGGAGCCATAGAAGAAAGCAGCATCTGGGATTCCACTTTCTATATGGTTAGGTAAAATAGTGAACTGTGACTAAAATGGACAGCCAGGACTGCTTGGGTCAAAAGCAGCTGCAGCACACCCCAGAGCAGGCTGGCTGGGTGTGTTTGATCCACAGAAGCAGGGTCCAGGAGATGCCCTAGTACTACACTGCAAAGGCAGAAACACGGCGCTAACTGCAAGGAGCAGGAACCGTCAAAGTCACAGGTTCACCATGTGAAACTCAACAGAGGCATTTCTCACTAAATTGAGACCAATTACAGCTCTCCTTTCTTCTCCATTCCATAATTAAGATAGGGGCTAATTCTTGCCATTACCACAATCATTTGCAGCCAGCAACTCAAGGCTTCAGAGAACTTAAAGGACAATTAGGTTGCTGTGGTACAGAATATATTCTTCCATTATGAAAAACAGTTTCTATAAACACTGACAACAGAAAGGAACATTTCTGTTCTCTGCAAGGAACATTTTACCAAAGCTCCCAGCAGGGGACACACAGACACAAGTGTGGGTCCCCTTTAAGAAATCACTGTGTGAAAAATGTCACCTTTCTTACAGCTGGACTCCCCATATAAAAGAAGAGCCTTACCTGCTGCCTTNTTAGGTAAAATAGTGAACTGTGACTAAAATGGACAGCCAGGACTGCTTGGGTCAAAAGCAGCTGCAGCACACCCCAGAGCAGGCTGGCTGGGTGTGTTTGATCCACAGAAGCAGGGTCCAGGAGATGCCCTAGTACTACACTGCAAAGGCAGAAACACGGCGCTAACTGCAAGGAGCAGGAACCGTCAAAGTCACAGGTTCACCATGTGAAACTCAACAGAGGCATTTCTCACTAAATTGAGACCAATTACAGCTCTCCTTTCTTCTCCATTCCATAATTAAGATAGGGGCTAATTCTTGCCATTACCACAATCATTTGCAGCCAGCAACTCAAGGCTTCAGAGAACTTAAAGGACAATTAGGTTGCTGTGGTACAGAATATATTCTTCCATTATGAAAAACAGTTTCTATAAACACTGACAACAGAAAGGAATATTTCTGTTCTCTGCAAGGAACATTTTACCAAAGCTCCCAGCAGGGGACACACAGACACAAGTGTGGGTCCCCTTTAAGAAATCACTGTGTGAAAAATGTCACCTTTCTTACAGCTGGACTCCCCATATAAAAGAAGAGCCTTACCTGCTGCCTTTAAAATTTTAATTTAATTTAATTCCCACTTTCGAATTTATTATTTATATTACTACAATGCCTTGAAGATTTTACCTCTGGTTAATTCCTTATTCTACATGAGAGAAAGTTGGAAACAATTCTGCTTCAGGTAAACAATCCTATAATTACACACCAGATGAAATATTAACATCCAGCCTCATTCACACCCTGACAATCTCATTTTCTTGACTAGATCTTCATGGGCATATTCCATGAACTGATTGCAGATGCCAACCTTTATAAATCAGAAGCATGGCATACAGACTGCCTACTGCCCAGGTATGATCTGGATACACATTTTAGACAGAACTTGCAATGTTGCATTTTAGCAACTGCAGGTTCTAGTTTGGGACAGCTCTGCTCCAAGGCAGATCAGCTCAGCACAGCCATGCTGGAATTTACAGACTGTTTTGCTGCAGAACAATCTGTGCTTATGAGTTGGCAGAAATTGTTACAATGGTTTGGAGGACTGAAAGTACAGTGAGAAATAGTATTATTGAACAAAATCTCAACAGTTAAAGGCAGGAGACAAGAATCCACATATAATAATTCTTTTTAAATACATTTTTATTATATTCATTATCCTCTATTCAGTCCTATTCAGTTATTATATTCATTATCCTCTATTCAGTTCTTACAACAGCACCAAAGTAGGTTAACTCACCAAAAGAACATTGTATGGGAAAAAATCATACTGATCGACCCAATAGGATATCCACACATATCTCCAGCTGAGCACTTTGAAAACCTACCTGGTTTTGCACAGAGCTCTGACATAAGCAAAGTAAATATTAGCCCTACCTTTATAGCCATTTGTAGGTAAACAAAGTGTTTTCCACTAGTCAAGCACTGCAAAGGCAAAGGTAAAAATCAGGATGCGCTAAATTTGGCAACAAAGTCTGGATTGCATAGGTGTGTGTACTCATTTCAATAGCTTCTAATACTTTCTCATTGTTCATGAAATAAAAAAGCAACTTTAGAACATGGCAAGAGGAATAGAATTAACAGTTATCAATAGTGTTACCTAAGACCACAAAGCCAAACACCCTAACAAACTTTAAATGACAGCAGTAATTCTTCAGCAAATATCCTGGGATGGAGCCAGCTGGCATGACCTGACCCAGCTCAGACAACAAGCAGATGGCAAAAAGGTACACATGGTTCATCACCCCAGTTCACCTTCAAAGCTGGCCACCGGACCTGCTGTTCAATACTGTGTAGGTCAGAGCTGACCCACTGATCTGCCCGGACCACCCCCCACAGCACAGCAGCTTCCCAGTGCAGAGACGCATGTACAGCTTTGCTTTTCACGCGTCAGAAAAACCTTCAAGATGAGCACAGACAGGGTCATCCTCTGAAAGCTGGATGCAGTTAGGAGGTGTGCATTTTGCATTGAGAATGATAGTGTTTCTGCTTGATAGTTTTAACTAAGTTTATCCAATTCATTGCCTATGTTCTAATCTTAGCACCACATACAGGTTTCAGTTTTAGCATTTTACCTATACTTAAAATCCACCTTTTTTAGTGAAGGTGCATTCGTGATGGTAACCATAACAACACTCTGCTAAATACACTGAAGAGCTGGTTTCTTAACTGCCAAGGGAAAGAAAGAATGAATAAGGAATTACATTGTTATTTACAGTCTACCTGCTGTAATACACACAGCTTCAGATCATATGAAAAGTCTTTAAAAAGTTCAATCTTGACAGCACAAACACTGTTTTGCATTTCATCAAAGAAGAGAACTTTTTCAGGTTTCAAAATGTCTGGTATTTGAATGTTTTCGTAGTAAATAACTGATTTGATCCATATCAACCTTCTAGCTACATTTGTAGCTAGACTTACAGAAGTCTCATATCCCTGCACTGGGGTTGCTTTCAGCAGTGGCCCCTCTGTAGCAAATTCTTGTGCTAAATTCACAGTTTTCATCTTAGAAAAAGAAATAAATGTAAAATAACTTGATGTCTATAACCAATACCATATAAACATACCATGTTTAATCACAAGAATTTGCTTAGCATACGAAAGTCTGTTCCAGAGCGTTTCATCCGAGCCTGCCCGTGCTGCTAGCCTGCACTATAACAAACCAGTACCTGGATCTATAAGCTAATGCAAGCAGTTTTAACACTATGGCTCTCCCAGGAGCATGATGCTACTATTTTGAATAGTTTTAGTGAGCTAAGGAGTATTCATCAACACACAAAATATTAATTGGTAATTAAAGCAGTTCCATTTTTCACAAACGGAATATCCACCTGATCATCTGCCTCTAATGCTGGGCAAGAGGGGGCATGAGTATAGCACGAGAATGGTTTTGTATCATCTGGGCTCAGTTTTCTCTTACACAAGTGTGTTTCAGATAAAGCCTTGCAATTCGGGCTACAAATTTTTGTGTCCCTAGAGACCACAGTTTGCTAGTTTAGAAGGTCACATGCCTCCTAATGCTCAGGGCAGGTAAAAGAACATGTCAAGCTGCTCTCTTTCAGCTTTCCCATGTGACATCTAACCATGAAGAAGTTAAACACAATTCTGCAACTTGAAGAAGGGAGCTAGAGGACTACACTTAAAAATACAAGATGGTACTTATATTTACATTACCAGCTACTTGAATCAACCCCTTGATCTAATTGCTATCTGACACTACCAAAATTTTTAATTCTCTATCTAAAATTTTTATTATAACTTAAATTACAGGTAACATTATTACAGGCAATATTAATATTTAAGTGGTGCTGCCAATGCATGGTTCAAAGTTTACTACAAACCAAGTTAGCATGATGGTTGTTTATTTTATAGGGAAAAATTTAACTGTACAGCACCTTCTGTGAAAAGTCCTCAGGTGCTGGACAATCCTAAAAAATGTTCACAAAATCCATGAAAAGTTGTAAGCAAATGAATTTTGCAATGCATTTTTTTAAATGATTTTGAGAACATGAGAGTTCAAAGAAGGCAAATTTTTAGAGCAATGCTTCTACTTATTAATACCGTTTTACTAAAAACTTTGATTGTCTATTGGTTTCCTGAAGGATGATGAATCTCTAAGGAAAATACACAAGAGTAAGAGTCCATCAAAGAAAGGTCTCAAGGAGAAGGTGGATCAGACCCATTCAGGGCTTTCCAAACCCCTACATTGATTCTAAAATGAGTGTTTCATTGAACAAGCTCTCAACAAAAAGCAAGCAAAGTTGAGTATGGCCCCACATCTACCAGCCAGGCAGCAGCCCTCTGAATGAGCTACTGGCAGCACAATGATCTCATTCCCCATTTAGCAAGAACCAGCAGAGTTTTAGGTATGAAATCCCCGGTATGAGTCCCCTGAGCAGGGAAGCTGTTCCACTTTGCCCAAAATGCTTAAAGAAATAATAATGGAGCTAAAAAAATAGTCACACAGAATCACAGAAGGGGTAAGGTTGGAAGGCACCACAGTGGTTCACCTGGTCCAACCTCCCTGAACAAGCAGGGTTGTCCCAGAGCAC
>WBMZ01000465.1:0-41464 GCA_013400975.1 Atrichornis clamosus | reverse complement strand
TGCTGCTGCTGGCGCTGCTGGCGGCGGACGCGCTGGGCAAGCCCACGGCGCGGCAGGAGCGGGCGCGGCCCGGAGCCGCGCAGCACGAGGACCGGCCCGGCTTCCAGTACGACCACGAGGCCTTCCTGGGCAAGGAGGAGGCGCGGAGCTTCGACCAGCTCAGCCCCGAGGAGAGCCGCGAGCGCCTGGGGTGAGCGCCCGGCCGCGGCGGGAGACGTGGCAGGGGGAGGGCTCGGGCTGGGCCCGGGGCGGAGGGAGGCGGGCTGGGGATGCCACGGGGTGCTCGAGGTGGGGCGGGACGCTCCAAGGACCCTTCCCACCCTGAGGGACCCTGTACCCTAGTGTAGGGCCGTATACCACCATGTGGGACCCTATACCCCACTGTGACCCCTCTGCGGTTCGACTTCTCTCACACCCCGCTGGTTTTGCAAACGCGCAGCCAACAATTGATCGTGTCGGTGTTTCTCTCTCCTGCCTTGTCCGGCCCCACAGCAGTGAGCCTCGCGGAGGGAGCTGCTGTACGTGTCCCGTGCCCAGTGTTGGACCCGCTGCCGGAGGGCTTTGCTGCTGCAGCTCCCTACCTCTGGGACACTTGCCCACACCGTATCAGTGTGAATCGAGTTTAAACCATTCCTTCTTTGCAGCTGCAAGTCCACCTGAAGCACCTTCCCACAGCTTTTCCACTTGAGACATCTTTTCTCACAGTATTAAACAGAGACCATGCCTTACTTTACTTCTTCTCCCTCCTTTTTACACCTACAGGATGCCAGATCATTAAGCAGAACTAAATTTAACAGGAGTTAAAGAACGGTCCTTTAATGTAGTTACTAGCAAGAAGGTGTTTAAAATATCTGCACATTCGTAGTAAGATTCTCCTTGCCTTCCCTTCCGTAGGGATTGGCACTTGCTAATTTTCTGTCTAGTCCCATCATAAGCAGTAGCACTGTAATCTCCTGATCCTTCTGAAAGCTGTCACTACTATTTATATGTGTCTCAGTGAGTAAACAGATAAAGTGATTACCAGAAATGACCGACTCCATCCACATTGTTTCAAGAAGGAACAGAATGAACCATGTTCTCAGCATACACGATCTGTTTCCTATATCCTCACAAGGTGTATTACTGAAATGGACACACCTTCTTAATATTGGCCTGCACTTACCAGAATAGATAATTCAGTTGGGGATATGATTTAACAGTAGAGCTGTTTTTAAACAGTTTTTACAAATGCTAACTCAGCACAAAAAGAAGTTTAACTTCCAATGATCTCACTGAGTGCCCCTTGGAGAGGTGACACAGGCACATTAAGGTACAGCCACAGTCAATAACCTTTTAAATGGAGGTGGCTGAAGTGGCCCTCTGAGGACCAAAAGCACACTGTGGGGTGAGCACTGTGCATCAGAACATCAGGGGTGTGATTCCTGGGGGCCTGTGGGAAAGTTTCATAACTTTCAGCATTTCCCAGCCTTGTAATTTTGGATAGCATACTGGGAGGTAAAGAGAGAATTTTAAAAACATTTTGTGGCTTAATAATCAGATATACTGATGACCCTCACCCCACCCCATTTTGTTATGGGCAACTTCTGTAGTGGGTTACAAATAGAGTCACTTCTCTCTTGGCTTTCAGGAAGAAGACAGATTTAATTAAAAGCTATTTGTAAAGGGTTTCTGGGAGAAAACAGGAACATACTTTCTGCTGCTCTAACCAAAGTACATGCTGCTGTATTTATATGGCATTTTACCTTGCTTTGGAAGGGTGGCAGCACATTGGTCATCCCAATAATAAACATGAAAAGCAAACTCTATACAATAGCTTTTTACCTGTGCCTTTGGGAGCCGTAGGCAAGACTCTTTCATTGTCCCAATCTTCAACTGAGAAGCAGAGTGAAACAGAGCACATGGATGCAATAGACAAAAAACAACAGGTGAAAGAGACGAGGCATGAAACATTTTCTGGTAAACAGTCCTGACTTCTTTTATGTTAAAAATATGCAACAGCTACTAGCAAAATCATTTCATATATTTCACAATAGAAAGAAATACCAGATAAATAGATTAAATCAAATTCATTATAGGGAAAATCTGTTGACAGACAGTCAGTCCATCACGCAGGGAAAGGGACCATTGACAGTCAATTCCCCATGTGATTTATACAAAAAGAGAAAAGGTTTTCTAGGCAGTTAATTCAGAAAGGAAATTCAGCAGCCCCTTTTTTGCCCCCTAGCTCAGAAGTAGCACGTTTATAAATCTGATACTATCAGACTCACACAGGATTGCTGGAAGTTCAGCAAAAGCTGTTGCTGTTATTTCAATAGCCACTTTTTTAACTAAGGCTTGGGAAAAGACATTGCTTCTCTGGTTGAACAGTTCCAGTTGGCCAGGGTTGGTTTCTTTGTGGAGAACCAAGCCATTGAATTCAAAAGAGCGTTTAAAAGTGCAGATCTCTTCCCTGTGTCTTTTGGCTGCCTGGAGGTTTAGGGAGCCTCACCTGTTGCACGCCCAGTCAGGATTTAGACAGCTCCTGTATTCCATAGGCATGGCATGAGCTGGCCAGCAAACGAGGTGCAGTGCAACTGCAGACAGTCAGCCCCTGCACCTCATGAGCAGGGTGAAGGCTGCTCTTGTGCCTAAAGCCAGTCTGGATGTGCCAGAGAACCATGATGCCCCAATTCCAAGAGAAGGGACACAAGCCAGTTTTACGAGCTCAACCCCAAAACGGTGGTGTTTCTCAATTGCAGAGAACATAAATCATAAGAGAGAGCTTTGCACAGGACAGTGGTTTTCCTCCCAGCTGCCAGCAGTGACTGGAGACCTGCTGCCAGACTAGCCATTGCTTTAGGGAGTAACAGGCATTCCTGGCAACACCAGCAATACTGCTTTTCACAGGGAATAAAAGGGGAGAAACAAGTGGAGGGACAGGCACAGAAGGGGAAACTGTACATGGTGTAAATCCCCGGCATTACTCCGTCATGTAACTCACGCCATCCTGGTGTCAGTCTGCTGGAAAGCCAAAGGAGAAACTGCAGGTGTCGACCACGTCCTGGATTTTTGCCCTGGTTGCCTCCAGCAGGCTCGAGTACAGGCTTTCTCCTGAAGTGAAATTGGTGTCTCCTGCTCTGAGCCAGCATGGCTACTCCCTGTAGGCAAAGAAGAACGGGTCCCCTTAAGAAGAGACACAACCTAAGAAAGCCAGGTGTTGTCTGAGGTACCTTGTTCACTAATTTTGATTGTGCAAGTTCCCTTTGAATTATCCATAGCAATACTGAATAATGAATAGGGACATATCCCTTAAGATAATCTGTAAAATTCAGGAAAGCTTTAACCAGTTGGACAGCTTTATGAGTTTGGGGCACTGCATTTTTGTGGAAATCAGGGCCAGATAAAGATTACTAAAATTGACCTGACAAGCAGTTGGGTTTTCTGCCAGCTCTTAAGGATGCTGATCTCTTTTTACAGGAAGATTGTGGATAGAATAGATGACAACAAAGATGGCTATATCACAACAGAGGAATTAAAAACCTGGATTAAACGGGTACAGAAACGCTACATCTATGAAAACGTGGATAAAGTTTGGAAAGACTATGATCTAAACAAGGACAATAAAATTGCCTGGGAAGAATACAAACAAGCCACATATGGTTATTATCTAGGTAAGAGAGCATTTTCAGATTGTGTGATCAAGGATTTTTGAGATTATAAAGTATGATTTCTTGCCTTACAGTCAACAGGAGTTCGGTGTCACATTTAGGACTCTTGAAACTCACATTAAATTTTATAGATGCTCAGAGGTCACATGCACTCTTCAGTTATTTATGGCAGCCCTTTACACATAGGTCACCAGCATGCGTAGAGATATCATTAAATGTACTGACATAGCTGAATTAAAGTCTCCTCCAGTTAGAAATATATTATCTTTAACATTAAAAAGGGTACTTTAACTAAAAAATAACATATTGTATAATTAATTGTATTTGTAAATTTAGTCTCTAAAAATCTTCAGTCTAGATGTTAAAAATTTAGTCCGTGTCTAAGCTGTAGCAAAGTTATTGATTAAAATCATTCTTGCAGAATAACCTGCTTCAGACTGTGATCAACTGCAAATGAAAATCCTTAACAAATCAGGCAAAAGAAACATTTATTAAAAAATATACCTGAATTCCCCCCTGTCCTCCCCCATGTTCCCTTTGCTTTCGTAAGTTAATGAAGGGAAAGGAAGAGCAGAGATCACTTAAACTAAAGGGCAATACTGACAGAGCAACAAATCAGTATTAATTGACCATTTATACTTACTGGAAATGAGAAGACAATATTTACCTACCACAGAGGCAGTTTCTAGAGCAAGCTTCCAGTAGCAGTAATAATTCCAAGGTCTACCTTAGATTAAAATGAAGCTTGTTACATTCATGGAAGAAAATATTTGACATGCAGTCCTTGCAGCATTATCCCTGGAACCCTTCTCAGCCCTTTGTCTTTGCTCCCTGTAATCCCCAAGAGAACAGCTACTACATTGTGAGCTTGTGTTAGTAAATGCTTAAAATTCCCGTCTGTAATTCCTGGCCTAGTCTTTTTCACCCGTGTTTGTCTAGCATGCTGTGAATTGTGAAATTTATTTTTTTATGTGTGAGTATTTTTCATGTTTGGAGTCAGTTTAATGATCCTATTTTAAAAATTATATCAAATACCATTCCTTTTATGCCACTGAACATTGTGAAAAAATGTCATTGTTTTAAACTGAAAATAATTGTTAGGTTCCCTGTAGCAGAGGCGTAGCACTTAGATAATTTCAGTCAGCCTGCCACCTTCTGAAACCACTTTTCCTTGGTTTGCTCGCTTCTTGAAACTGAAAAGTTGTGTGGATCATACTGGTTCCTAAAGAAGAAGAAAACTTCTGTGAATGAAGTCTACCCCAAATACTGCATAAGTGGTGCCTGTAAAGGCAGATGAAAAGCAAATCTGTGAGGGATAATATACAATACTGCAAAATCCATTAACCTGGATTGCAACAGGAGGCTTGCTCAGGCATTTACCTCTTCTGCTGTCACCTGTAGAAATCAAACCAAGTACTTGACCCCTGAATTTAAAACTTCAGAGGGAAGAGAAGTTCCACTTAGAACAGCAGCTATTCTGTCAGTAATCCTTTGTATTTCTAGACTCAAGCAGCTTTGTTGTGCTAATATGTTTTAAAGGAAAACACTTTCGAGATAATCTTGTTTAATTTGCAGAAAATCCAGAAGAATTCCAGGATGCGACTGATCAGCACAGCTTTAAGAAAATGCTGCCCAGAGATGAAAGACGATTCAAAACTGCAGATCTGGATGGGGACTTGGCTGCCACTCGTGAAGAATTCACTGCTTTCCTTCACCCAGAGGAGTTTGAGCACATGAAAAACATTGTTGTCTTAGTAAGCAAAGCAAAATCAATGCCATTATTTTTACTTTTATTTTTATAGACAAGCTTTGAAGTGCTTCTCTAACCTTTCCAGGCAGGATTTAGAAAGAGAGACACACATAATAGCTAAGGGGGGAACAGAAGGGGATGCCTTTCATGATATTCACTTGATTTAGAACTCTAAATATAAGAAAGATTTGTTAAGTGCACTTAGACAGCTCCTAAATGGAATCAAGAAGCAATCTTGGGGCACGGACTTAAACCAAAATAAAAGGAGGGTGTGCTGACGTGCAGCAGCTGAGTGTTTGATGCAAGCTTGTATCTGCCCATGGCTCAGGCACGGTGTTCAGTTCATTCATACAGGGAATTTTCAGCATGAAAGGATATTTGTATATTCATTGTATAAACAACAGTCACACTGGACTCAGTGAGAGAACAATTACTTGTGAACAGGGACAGGTCAAGGCCTCAGAACATTAAATGAGCAAAGAGGCAGGTAGTCAGCATTCTCAGGTTTTTCATGATTACTCTGATGCAAAATCATTTTCCAGGAAACCTTAGAAGACATAGACAAAAACGAGGATGGTTTTGTGGATCAAGATGAGTACATTGGTAAGTGTTAACTTGTTTCTTACATAATCTCCAGTCCATTTTTCCACCAGCAACCCAGAGATGAACAGTTCTGTGTTTCAGTTCAACTGTTTTACACCAACCTTCCAACCCAGAAAGTTTAATTTCATTTTAGGTAGGTAGCACCATCACCAGGAAAAGGTTCCTCATACTTTATAGCATAAAACTCTCCTAATATTTTTCATGACAGGGATATTCTTTGTATACTAGACCACGTTAACTGCTGTTTGAAGGCATTGTTTAGAAATGCAGGAGGATCAGAAAATTAATTAGTCTTTTCCCAAGCTTGAGTGGTTCTCAAATATGGAAAGGAGCTGAAAAGCACACATTGCAAAAGAAGAAAATTCACATTGTTTCTACTAGTTTTTTTCCTAGTTTAATTAGTAAGTAAAGCCCAATACTATTCTAATGGTGATACCATTATATTTTGATGGGTTTTAAATGAAGAAAGTAGTACCAGGAAGGCATTAGTGCAAACTTGGATGAATCTTTCTGTTTCTAGTGGTGCTGTAAAGATCACTTCACAGAGAAGCAGGAACAATATACACAGTTAATTAATGGCAGGGGGGTTCTGTTCCTTGTAAATTATATTTAGCCCAGAAAGTGAATGCTATTCATCTATGACTGAAATAACAGAGCAGCATAATTTCCACAGTAATTTCAGTTCATTCAGTGACATTACCTACATATAATTATAAGGTAATTGTCAACATTTGTTACCATGTGAATGCTGGTTTTTCTTGTCTTCTATAGATAGGAACATAGAATGTTCTAGTCACGATCACCCCACATTGGCAAGGATGATAAAAATCAAATTGACAGGACATGTCAGTTGCTTCAAATAAACAATATAATTTGCACTTTAAAAAATGAAAAAAGAAAGTGAATGTGTTGTCTGAAGTTTTCTTCATGAGTTGAGAAAACTATGCTTAAAATATTCCTACTTTCCTTTTTGAGATGTAATATTTTTTTAATTTTCATGAAGTTACAGTTAAGAAACCAACAGAAAAGTAAATCTCTTCTTTGCTAGTTTGTAAGGGACAACAAAAAGAAGTCCAAAAATTTCAGTCTCTAGATCCAGTATTTGTTGGAGAGATTTGCTGAAGGTTATACAATGATTCCATCCTCCTCCTCCTTTCCTCCTACTTTGTTTATACAAAATTTGGTTTAGATTTACAGAAGCAGCAGAGCTTAAAATGTTGAGCAGAGAGAAGTAAATTCTCATTGTGCATGGGTAGGTAATAGTATTTCAGAGACACTGTGGGCAGTGATGATGGAGAACTTGAGCCTTGACACTGCAGGCTCAGGGGAGGTTATTCCTGGCTCTGAAATCAGCATTTATGTTTCCTGTAGATACCAGTCAGCCTCTGGCCCTCAGACCATCCCCGTGGGGTACACTTTTCCTTAGCACATCCTTGAAAACCAAGCCCACAAGGCATTGGAGAGGAGAGGAGTAGTATCACAAAGCAGGCTTTAATTCTAAATAGGAAAGAGGAGGGCTTGAGGAATAAGCAGTCCTTGTGAGCAGGAAAGGATTGGCCACAATGACCCAAAGAATAACGTGCATACACTACTCATCATTTGGAAGGCCTGTGACGTAAAGGACAGTTACAAATCCCTTGCTTTTAATAATCACTGCTACTCTCCTAACTGTGTTTATGCAGATAGCAGCTGCCACAGTGGTGGTGTCCTGCTGATGCTTCCTAAATCTAGCACAGGACTGATGTACAGAGCAGCTCATGTATGTAATCCCTGCATCCTGTGTCACAAATGGTGCCCCATCCCGAGGGATCAGTCTGTGACAAGTGCACTGTGCCTGTGGTTTCTCAGAGAATGCACCATGATTCTCCAGGTCTTTCTTTGTAGAAGAGTATCTTCTGCTGGAATGTGCTACAGCACTGCATGGTTAAGAGGACTGATCTACTAAGCTGAATGTCTCTTACACAGACCTCTCTAAAAGCAGTACAAAAGCATGCAAGTTCCATTTAGCAATTTTTGTTTGCTTAAATTCCCCCTGTGCCTTTTTTCCTTTAGTCACTCTCTGCTGGCTGGAGTCTGATCTTATCCACAAAGACATTTGCTGGCAGGGACAAGATAAAATGGCTGAGTTCCTTTCTCCCCATGTGACTGAGCCTAGCACTAAAGCTTATGACTGCTATTTAACCAAAGATCCTTAGAGAATTTTGTTCATTCTGAAATTCAGCATTTGACGGCCTTTGAACACATTCAGCTCTCCTGTTAGCCTCACCAGCAGTGCACAGGTATGGCACAGGGGCAATGTGAGAATGGACAGAATCACCAGCAGAAGAAACAGGCCTGAGAGAAGATACACACAGCTACTCTGTTTACACCCTGCATTTGTTTTCTGTACAAAGAGACACTGTGCAAAGAGTAAAAGGTTTGCTCTTCCTCTGAGGAACGCTGTGCAAATGTCCTAGTTTGTGCCTAATTTGCAAAGTACACATGGCTCGAGTAAGGCCTTTATTTCCTCTCCAGCTGATATGTTTGCAAATGAAGAGGGGGGACCAGAGCCTGACTGGGTGGTTACAGAGCGTGAGCAGTTTGCAGATTTTCGTGACCTCAACAAGGACGGAAAGATGGACAAAGATGAGATTCAGCACTGGATTCTCCCCCAAGACTATGATCATGCACTAGCTGAAGCCAGGCACTTGGTGTACGAATCTGATGCAGACAAGGTATGTAGTGTTCTGGTCTAGTTTTTAAAGAAGTTACACAAGGTGCTGTGGGCTTTTTTAAGTATCAGCTTGCTAGAATTTATTCCTAATAACTTTTCTTTAGAGGTTAGAATTGCTAGTACATTTAGATGTTAGGATCGCAAAATAAAAGTAGTAAAATACAGTTTATCAGCTCTAGAAGTTCCCTTGGCTTTCATTAGGTAAGAAACTATCATCTTAAACCTGGATGTTTTAACACAGCAAAAATACTCTTTTTCCTCTAAGAGTGGTCATGACTTTTGTATATTAATTTAGACTACAAGAGGAAAATAAAACTGCATTTAGATAGGGGGTAGCAAACCCACCCTCATTTCTATAATCAAGCATGTACCTTTCACTTAAAGACTGGCTCCATACATCCACTTCCTGCAGTGTGGGACAGTAGATGGCAGATGGTGATCTTCAGAAGGGTAATGCAAGCAAAGCTGGAACCTGAAAAGCCAAAATACTCTTAACAGTGTAAATTGCTGACATAAGCAGCCATCTTCAACAAAGTATGCCAGAGGATTTTCATTTTTACTCTGAGGAAGGTGAAGCAAACCACAGGGCTATGTGTACCAGTGTTAACCTACTGCTTGGCACCGAGTTCATCACAGAGAACTTCCAGTTAGCAGTTTGACCCAACTGAAGCCTGTGGGACTTCTCTCTTCCACTGAGGTCCAAATTTCACTCACCATGACAGCTACAAATGATTCCTGAGCCTGCAGTCTTCTGCTGTGAAGAACTGTCTGTTTCCCAGGGCTGTTGCAAGTCCGTGCTGATCTTCTACTTATCTTTGAAAATATTCTTACAGAGGTTTTGTTTTTCTCCTACCAGGATCAAAAACTAACAAAAGAGGAGGTTCTAGACAACTGGAATATGTTCGTTGGAAGTCAAGCTACTAATTATGGGGAGGACCTCACAAGAAACCACGATGAACTATGATACAACGTACCAACCAGTATGCCACACATCTTTCCTCCACTTTACTGAAATCACCGTGTCCATCCTCTCCTTTAGGGAAGATGGGCAAGGGACACTCACAACGGAATGACTTGCATTAATATTATTTTTAACATGCCAGCTTATTACCTCAGCAACCACATAGAAATTGCTTTTTACTCTTTTCACGTGGTTAAATACAGTATATAATTGCTACAGTTTTATTTTTGAAAAAATTAAAAGGTAACTTTTCTGAATAGGTTAGAGCCTGGCATGGAAAAGGCACTTCTAAAAACATAATTGCAAGGATCTTTGCTTTGAAACATTTTCTTTGAGTACCCACTTTTACCATAGTGAAATGCACCTAGGATTAGAAAGAAACCTAATGTTTAAGCAGACTTAAGTTATTTAGTCATATTTTTTAATAGCATTTAAGAGTTTAGAGTTAACACTTTGAGGTTTGATGCCAGCTTTGTCTCCAGGCAGTTTTTGTGTTCCAGTTTGGGTCGGTGGTGCTGCAGAAGTGTCCAGCAGCCCTCTGGCTCATGCTTTACAAGTGCAGCATGCACAGGTGGCCCTTCTCCCTGACCCCTACCACAGTGCAGAGACAGCACTGAGGCCCAACCCGGCATTCCCAGCGAGGGATGCAGAGTCCAGAGTGGCAGCTGCTCCTTCTGACAACGGGGTAACGTGCAACTGTTTGTGGGCTGTTGGTTGTGCTGTTTCCTGGGAGGAATTGTGCCACATGGAGCATAATTTATCTCCCGCTTTTCGCACTTTACCCGAGCCGTACTCTTGTTCACACAGTGTGAATGGCAGCAGTTCTGTGATGGAGAAGGAATGAGACATATCACCCCTCTGGGCCTTCTGTCTCCTCTGCCTCATAAGAGGACGGATTTTTGTGGCTAAAGTTCTGGGTTTGTGTGTATATACGTATAAGTACGTGTTACTGAAGCAACTCTACAAAGACAGCTGTCCTCCCAAAAAAGGGGGGAAGCTTTCCACACAGGTGCTTTCTTTTTTACTGTTTAATGTGAGTTGTTACATGTATATTTTTATATACCAAACTTAGATAAGTGTGGTTGTTTTTAAATGTACTGGTTTTAAAATAAGCACAATAAAACCAATACTTCCTTTTGATACTATGAAGGTGCAATAACACTTAACAAAAACTAGCATAGAGAGATGATGTGAAAGCACAAACCAAGCCTCTAAAGCCAGTGGTTCCCAAAGCACGGGGTCATTGGCAGCTCCTGCAGCACTCGGTGGTGCTACAAAATCAGCTGGACATACAGCACCAACTGTTCTTCACTTCATTTAAAAAAAAAAAAAAGCAAAGCCAAAAAGAAGTGCAGATACATACCTGCTGTAACTAGAATTTGTTCTGAGCACTAATACTAGGAGATAGGGGTCCACGAGAGTGTTCTCTGGGAGGTTCCTGGAAGGTTTGGTGTAGAGCATCACACACGGGTGACATAACCATCCATAGAGAAGCTGTGAGACTCCCAGGTTGTGAGACACTTCAGCAGTTCAACACATTTGTGAAAATCATCAGGAGACAATGCAGAACTATGACCTCTGTAAACAGTATCATTTTTATAAGGTCATAGAAGAACCATGGTGGAATATTTTACATCTTCCAATTGAAGATAATTAAATCTAGATTCCAGAGTCTGACAGAAGTTCCATGTTCTCGCTGGCATCGTTACTGAGCTTTGGTGTGCACTTCTTATGACATTGCCAGTAACATCTCCGAAAAATCCCTACCTCTTCCACTGACAGACAGTAGGACAAATGTTACACAAGTGAACTGGTTTTGCCTTTACAGTCCCCTCAAGTTAAATAAAAGCCTAAATGCAATGTTATCTGAGAAGCAATAAAATTGTATCTTGGCACATGTAAATGATTATCTATTTTGTTTATGGCTAGCATTTGGAAAGGTTGATTGTATTCAATAATCTCGACAATCTTGAGAACTTTCTTTTTTTAAAAGTTGTTCTTCTAGATCACACTTTAACATATTTTAGTAATAGATTTTCAGTACTCTCTCTGTACTCAGATTATCTTCTACTGTTTCAGGAAACAATACCTTAAAAGACCTCAAAAAAAGCTTGTTTCCTGCAAATGAAACTGCAGCTCAGACTGGATACTAAGCCAAGGATTTTCACTGAAGCCCAGGGGAAGGTTGTTTGCTCACTCTTGTTGAAATTCAGTGGGAGTTGGGTGCTGAGACACTAAGCATTGTTGCCTTCAGCTAAACATGACACTTCCAAATGCACTGTGCACTGTCCCAACAAAAAAACACATCTGTGCTTTGACAAGCAATCACATTTTCTTCCACATTACTAAATGAATTTGGAACAGAATTAGCAGCATGCAAGAGAAAAATCATGTTCTTGTGTTTGTTCTTGAGTCCTATTAATGCTTGGAACACACTGGGTGTTTTCCAGTATAAAACTATACTTACATGAGTAAGAATGCTGAAATCAGAGGAGTTGTTGATGCAAACAGTAACTGAACATTTAGATCTGTACTATTTTACAGTAAAAGCTTTTTTTTTTGTCCCAAAAGAATGATATCTATCATAGCATATATCCAGCTATGAAAAAGGCAAATATGCCAATTAGAATGAGGTTTAAATGAATCAAATTATTTATCAATAGTGGGTAATGGGGTCATACTAAGATTAGGAGCTTTTTAAATAAAGCAGAATGTAGAAACATTGTTTTTTTAGAGAACACAATTATCCCTGATGTGATTTCATTTTAAAGGCCCCCCTCTTCCTGCAGTTCTTCATAGTGTGTCCCTTACCAACATTCAGTAATGGCACAGTACATTCCATGCACTAAATTTTCCTTTCAAGCTCAATGCACTATGGAAGAGTAACTCCAAAAGAGACTAGAGCTTCTGGGTTTAAATTTAACACTATTTAAGGAAAGCAAACCTTTGCTAGGGGATATAACTGTTAACATTGTGATTTTTCAAGCCTAAGGTTTCTAATGGGGTTTGACTGTTCCAGAGATAACATTTTTTTTTCTAGGTAACATATTTCAACTCATATTATGAGCAAACGTTACAAAATTTTAGTGTAATGTGAAATACTGTAATGTCAGATAGCATTATTTATCTGCTTAATATGACTAAAACCATTAATTGCTGGGAGCCATACTTCATCCCAGCAACATGAAAATCCATTTTGTGCCTATCTTGTCAGTTATTGCCGATTTTCTTAATCAATTGTGACATAGTGGAATTCTGTTGGGAAGCGTGTTTATATATTTCCAACTGCAGGTTCTGTATGGTAACTCTTATTACATAGATCCTCCATTAACTCAGTGTTTTCACCTTGCCTGTGCCACAACACATCAAAGATGCATTTTTCTTACTTAGATATCTGGAATAGCCATTATTATTGCACATGCAGTTTTAATTATTAGAATTTATGAAAGAGCTAAGTGGCTAATGTTCATTGTCTTATAATTCCATTTAACGATTCAATCAGGTTGAATTTGTCTCCTCTTCCAATCAAGGTACTGTGCATAACTCCCTGAGGAGAGGAGATCACAGCCCGTCCTGATCTCCTTACCCTTACTCAAGTCTCTTACAAGTGTTGCATAATGCTGATCTTGATCCCAGTGAAGTTAACATGAACTCCCAGTTCTAAGGAGAGTAAGAACTAGTCTGAGTCCTAGTCTAAGGCCCTGGCCACCCAGTTCTAAGGAGAGTAAGAACTAGTCTGAGTCCTAGTCTAAGGCCCTGGCCACCCAGTTCTAAGGAGAGTAAGAACTAGTCTGAGTCCTAGTCTAAGGCCCTGGCCACCCAAAGGCAAGCAGAACAATGGGGTGGTGGGACTAGGGGTCAGAAATAGCCTTACAACTATCAGATCCTGATCTTACTGCTACTGAGCACAAACATTTAGGATTTTAGACTGATTGATACTCCTGTGAGATAGTTAAGGGTGTAAGTATGGTTCATGGAAGACACTGTCTGAAGTTTTACTGCTCTGTTCAAGGAACCTTAGACATTTTACTGTGTGACAGTGGCATCACTCTTACCAAGTTACCATTAGCAAATGAAATTAGTTTTACAGAGTGACAGAAAGATCTACTGAAAAGATTTTATGGCAAAAAATTTTACACAGCCTTACTTGGCTTATAGTCAGGCACTTGGAAGCATCCACCACTAATAAGCCGTGCCCTTCTCTTTTCATCACTCCAGTTTCGTATGTATTATGTTCCACTTAATATATCCAGCAAGGAACATATGAACCATATTCACTAATTAAAAAGGAAGAATTTAGGATGATTTTGCACTGAAGTTTCAGGCACCAGCAAGGCTGATGTCCCTCAGACTCAAGTGCTGTACAGATTATTCCAATCATGATGAATTTCAAAGCAACCTCGGAAGAACAAGCTACCAGCCTTCCCGTAGTGTGAAATAGTGAACAAGAGGCATACACGTGTATGTGACACAACAGGCAGCTTCACACCTGCATTCTGCCTCTCCACGGGATAAAGTAAAATATCTCCAACAGATGGGAGCATTCCTTCACTATGCAGTGACAAGAATACAATTATCCTGTGTATGTGCTACTATTCCTGTTGATAATTAAGGGATATCCATCCTCAGCACAAGTGTTGGCTCTGGTAAGGGCAACAGAGCTCTGGAGCTCAGTTTCATGTACTACATGTAAGTCATTTTCCTTGTGGAAGAATTTTTTGCATAATCATAAAGGGTCCAGATATGGTCTGGTTGGATAGCTTTTGGAGTTTTAGTATTTTTAAGTGTTTCTTAGTTGGCCTCACATTTGTAAAGTTGGCCACGTTTGTGGTCTGAAACCACACACCTGAAATTCCAGGACAGCTACATAGAACCAAGTCATGGCATGATCCTGAATCTGAGCAGTAATTAAGGGTGACACATACATTAGAAATGACAATGTTTCATCATATCAACAAGAATTTAGATATGCATCAAGACGCTTAGGAAATATTTTCTTTATATGGGAGTAGCCTCACAGCCTTTTAAAAGGACCAGTGGGGGCACAAAAAAATTAAAAATTAGTACAGCTTTTGAAGACATACCTTGAAGTCCTCAGTAAGGCTCCTTGGTGCTTTTGTGGCTGGTGTCACAGAAACATGAGTTACAATCCCAGAGCACGTGGCACGCCCTCAAAGAGCTGTGGTACAGCACTGCCCAAGATACAGCTGTCACTGAAGGTGCTGCATTTGGACCTGACAGATTGATGAGCTTTAGGTAAAAATAAAGTTATTCAGTAGTCTGCCCCAACATGCACTGTCTTGTCCCACGTGAGGCTGCAGTTGGATCCTGAGGAAGTTGGTGGGTGCCTGGTGACCAACGCTGTGTGGGAGACCATGAATCCCACCACTGCCATTCCAGTTAACAACGTGGTATCACTCTAACTGAGCTCACAAGAGCGTGATGCTCTCAGGACTTCTCAGGACATACCTTCTGTTCGGATAAAAGCCAGTGAATTTCACGTTTCAGGAAGACAAAAGGGGGAGCTTTTATCATTAGATCAACGGTAAGACAATACAGACATACACAAAAATAGTATTGCCTAGATTGACAGGTTAGATACATCCTTCCACATTACTCCCATTGCCCCCCCTCCAACTTTACATTCAGCTGAACTGGAGTTCTGCTGACATGTCTGTCACTGCATCACACAGGGCCTTGGTTGCTGGGACACAGAAAAGGAAGGAATGCTGCTTGAGAACCCATCAAATGACAAGTGCAACAGAATTCAGATGGCTAAAACTTCCTGAAATCTTTACATGGTAATGTGTAGATGGAATATTTTTAAATCATAGGGAACATTTCTTTTAAAAGGTGAATTCACAAGGAAATTCCACGAGCAGTAGGAATGAAGGAAAGAGTGGCTGGAGAGACACCCTAAAA
Organism: Atrichornis clamosus; assembly: GCA_013400975.1. Lineage (NCBI taxonomy): Eukaryota > Metazoa > Chordata > Aves > Passeriformes > Menuridae > Atrichornis > Atrichornis clamosus. Next base: position 25,868 of record WBMZ01000465.1, on the reverse strand, counting down.
TATAACAAAAACAAAAGCTTCTCTTCATTCCTGCTCTTAATTTAGAAGATTTTGCATCAATTCCTTTGCCTGCCTTCTTTCTTTGTCCTTAAGTTTTAAATTCAATTAACAGTACAGATGTAACATTTCTGAGAACCCCCAAACCTCCCCAAATTGCTGATAATTTTGAAACATTTTGTGCCAAAGAAATGAAGTTTTCACAGCTATTACATCTGCTCCAAACTGCATACAGCAAAATATAGTTAAACACACAAACAACCCCCCCCCACAAATGCAAGTATTATTCCATTATTCCCATATATATTTATAAACATAAATATATCTAAGCTGGAATAGACATATTTAGGGTTATACTGATTGGAATATTTAGTTTGCTACGAAATAATTAAAAAGTGAACTCTATACAAGAAGAATATTTATGTCCTTGTAGGTTGGAGAGTACTGTTTTCATGGAGACAATAAATGCAGTAATTTACACCCGAGTTTAGTCAAACAAGGAAATGTTTCCTGCATGGGTCTTTCTCCAGTGTAGTTGCACGACCATTAGAACATATCCCTTCTTGAGCAAACAGTCAAACCCCATGGCTTTGTGCCTACTCAGTTTCTTAATAAAAAAAGTCTATGTTAGATCAGCTCTACAAGTGCTGTGTGTTCTGGGTGCTGAGTTTGGAAACTTTCAATCGTCACAAAACCATTATGAAATTATTTCAGTATAAAAAGGACCTTCCTAGAGCCTTGTTATCCACTAGCATTAGGTTTACAGAACAGTTCTGTAGGCATCCGAATGGATGCAATAATTTATTTTTCCTCTTTCTGCAAGGAAATCTATTTTTTTTGCACTTGTTACCCTAAAGCTTGTAAGAAGTAAGATTGCATAAAAGATGTTAAAATACGTCCTCTGGGACAAGGAGCTTGGGGATCAGGTAGGTTTTCGCCTAAATCAGACTGTGTTCATGGTCCAGCTTTACAGTGTTTTCAGATAATTTTCTAGGCATGTAACTGTGATGTAAATAAACCTTAGTTTAATAGTGGGAACCTGTATCCAAGATGCAGTCAACAGAGACAAGTAAGGCCCCTTCAGCTGTGACTTCAGAAGGTATAATTATGGGTGCATAAAACCCACAGTGCAAAAATCCTCCCTTTATATTTCTGCATCCCTTCATAACATACACAAACACAGCTGAAATGAAACAGGCAAGATGAAGAGCAATGAGAAACGACATGAAATACTGCCTTTAAAATCTACTTTATTCAACTGGAAACAAAACATTTTAAAAGGTGATAATGCTCTAAAAGCTATTTAACTCACCAGCCAAATCAAACTGACCAAAATCTAATTTATACCTTGTCTTGTTTAGCAGATGCTTAAAAGATCAATATAGTTATCTCCGTAGATCGACATGAAATATTAACCAACCTGAGTGTTCTGAAGCTTTTTACAACATATTCAGCCTCATTAAACATTAAGCAGCCTTGAAATATAAATATAAAATAACTATCAGCTTCCTATCCTTCAGACACAGAACAAAGGTAACTCAAATGTGGGAAGCATGAGGAAAATATATTAAATGAACTGGGAATTCACAGAGAAGTTAACTTAGGAAAGCTGTCAGTATAAATTGACTCAATCAGATACACTTTACTGTCAGGAAAGAAAATATTGCAATATCAGAAGAATATCTGCTAAGGAAGAGAACAGTAGTGTGGCATTTATAGCATGAAAAATTAATTTAAAAAGCCTCTGACCACAACTATACTAATCTGGGGCCCAGTCCTCATTTATGCTACAGCTCCTTTAGCCCCCCGTATTTGCTGTAAGACCCTTTCCCCGAGTTCAGAGGGAACCGAGCCCTCTTTTCCCTGCTTTTCATTACTGTCTGGTATGTTAAAAATATCTGGGCAATACAGCAGAAAGGAGTTTCAGGTTCACTAAAGGGAAATGTCAGCTTTGCAAATCACTGAAAGTAACCGGACATAAACTGTCAAAATAAGTCAGCGAAACAGTGTGGTTATTGTCAGCACGTAACTCAAGCCTGCAATCCGAGATGTGGCTAAAGGTTAGTCACAATATAGCAAGACAGTTCTACTACGACGTACAGATCAACTAATTTAGCTAAAAATGCTGTTTAATTTTAATATATGCAGTGTGTTTGATACCTCTTTCTCCCATTTAGCTGCTTGCTTTACTGTTACTGCACGCTGGTAGTGAAGAATAAAATTCCACCTTTCACAGTATCGCCTTTACCACTGCTGAGTCTGCCTGAGTTTACAGAGAAGCTTTTCACGGAGCTTTCTTACTGCTACTTCTTGTCTGATCTTGGTAGCAGGGCAGGTGTACCAGTGGCACAATTCATTTCAGCCACCTTCTCTCAGTTTGGCAAGAAGGTAACAGCAAAAAGTGAAACTGCGTGGGATTCATTCCCCTGCACAGATACGAGATTTTGTAAACAGTATATGGAGCTATTAAGTTCACATTCTCTCCTACAAAACGAAGGTAAGAATGCCATCAATTAGTCAATGCAAAAAACATAAGGACTTGAGAATTAAACCAAGAAACTAATTTGGTACACCTAGAGGCAAAAAAAAATAAAATTAATATAGATATTTTTGAATTTTTGCAGCATAAGCAAGATAGCAGTGGGCTTTCATAAAGAGTAAGTGTATCAGACACATTAAGAAGTGATATTCAAATAGCCTTTGACATTGGGCTATTTTTGCTGCATTCTCAAAATAGAACTGGGAAAATATTTTTTCATTCCACTGCATTACACCATATTTTTATACTTTCTCTACCTGTATGCCATGCTGTTAAAAAGCATTGATTTGAACAGCGTCAAATCAAATGTTATACACTCGCTTTCATGCTAAATTTTCAGACGTGCTTTGTCGACAGGGTTACACTATCTCCAAACAGATATTTTAAAATTAAATTTAAAATTATGTTTAATGGGAGAAGATTATACACATCGTGAGCAAATTTTTAAGTGAAAGGGGCAGATCAGCTTAACTGTGACAGGCTTGTGGAGAGCAAGCAAAGCCTTGGGTTACCTCTTCAGTTCTGCACCATCCCACCCTGCTCCTGGTAAAACTCGGAACAATCCCAGATAAAAGCCAGCCCTGCATTCCCGGAGCCACACTCATCCCTTCCCTGTGAAGCCTTTTTTTTTCGATGCCAGGAGATTCACTGAGCTGAGCTGTCCCCTCAGTCCCACTCAGCAGTTACCCCGGGAGTGGCTCACATTCCTTACAGCCACGAAGGAGCTCCGTGAAGCCGTGACAAGGCACAGGGATGAGGCTGCCCCACGCAGACAGGAACACACCAAATTCTCACAGCAACCTAGGGAGCAGTGTGGTGCCTTGCTTGCTTCTTTAATCCGAGTGGATTTGCCAAATGGCAGGTCCTGCAGGTTGTTTGGGGAGAAAGGTAATTTGGCAGTCGTGTCAAGCCTTGCTTTGATACCAGGGTACAGCACAGAGGAATCGAGCAAGACAGTTTTCTTGCTGAGATTGTCATAGCTCTTTTATCCAAAAACCCTCTTTTTCTCAAGGGTATGCTCATTCATGTGTCATCCTCGTATCTCACTGAGCTTCTGGCGTGTAGCAAACAAGCCAAAGACCACAGTTAGAAGGTCACCTAAGTGTTACGAAATTGGCATTGAGGCCTAGGGTAGAACAAGCAGGGACAAAGATGGGGATATATAGGCAGCAACTGCAAAGGGAGAGGAATTTTCCCTGGCCAACTGCTCCCCAATCAAACCTGGAAATCAAGCCTCTGCACAGATGAAACCTGCTTCACTTTTTGTGCCTTGCGCCACTTGAAAATCTGAGCAACATGAAAAACAAAATGAATGCCAAACTTACTGCAAATATCTGCTCAGGCAAGGTGTAAGTTTGCTTTGATCAAGCTGCACTTGTGCTTCTCTTAAACATCCAAAGCAGTTCCTGGAATGCAATCCTTGAAGTCTTGCAGGTTCTTTTCGTACAAGACTTCTGTCCATGCACACAACTAAACCTTTCAGCCAGGCAGTCCCTCTTTACTCATAACTTTATTAGTACAGTATTTTTTCCTGTATGCACAGCTCCAAGCAACTGCAAAGCAGAGCCAACACTTCACTCCCTCCAGTCCATCCAGTTCCAAGGGACTCATCTTCATTTTCAAAACCTCTTGAGAGCCTACAGTCCCCAATATCGCTGATCTCTCAGTCACTGCTGAAAGTTTTATTCCTATCATCCACCTATGAAGAAGTTATTTTTTTAAAGGCCAAATAGAAGCCAAAAGAAGCGTGTAAGCTCCCATGCTGTTCTTCTATTTAAGAGGCTTTTCTAAGTTTCTAGTTAGTTCCCAATGCTCTCCTCAGCCACATCTTCTAAGAATCTACCTGCCAAGCAGCACATTTTTGTGGTTTTTCCCTCAGCAAGACAAAACAGAGAGGAAGAAACTTCCAAGGACTCCCATCAGTCCCATCCTAGGTTTTGAACTCAGCCTTCACATTCCTCCCCTTGCCTCCACCACTGTGCTTTCCCTTTCCTTGTGCTGTAAATTCTTCTGCAATCTCTTTTGGTTCAGCACTGCTGCAGTGGTTAGGACAGTGAAATTATGCCTCATGACTTGAATTCCTAAAGAATTACAGTAATACAAGTAATGAAACTACCACAGTTTTAACATCATTTGACTAAAATTCATACCTCAAGGGCACCAAACCATGAAGAAATAGCATACAAGGGAGAGAGAAGATAATCACACAGATCAGAATGGCACACCGCGAATGCATCAACCCTCAGCTTGTATTAATTGGATGGTTCTAAAAATAAAGTTTTCTCTCTCTTTTTTAATGTACCTATGCTCATTTACATCCACAGGCATTGTTTAAAATAAATTTAAAATAAATTTGTCTGTAAACAATCCTCCTAGAATGAAAGGAACACTGGAAGAACCATCTCTGCACAGGTATTTTTGCTGCTGTAGAGGACATGCAATGGATGTCTGTGCAGCAGCACATGAAAGACAGATGAGGAAGAAAATTATTCAGTTGTTTGATTTAAAACAGAAGAAAAATTTTAACATATATGCAAATTTCTTTCACAGAAAAGCTATCTTGGCACAGCTCTAGTTTTCCATTATCTCTTGAAAAACTGAAAACCTATTTTAGATCAAGACAAACACAGGCACACACATATCAGTGGGCAGTTAGAAAGCCATCAAAACATGTCAATGGGGATATGTGCTGGTTTTGACTGGGATAGAGTTATTTTTCCATAACAGCTGGTATAGGGCTGTGTTTTGGATTTGTGCTGGAAATAATGTTGATAAGTCAGGGATATTTTTGTTATTGTTGAGCAGCAGTTAGAGCCAAGGCCTTTTCTGCCTCTCACCCAGCCCCACCAGAGAGGGGCTGGGGTGCACAAGGAACTGGGAGAGAACAGCTGGGATAGCTGGGAATATCCCAACCAACCCAAGGGATATTCCAGACCATACAGCATAATGCTCAGTATAGAGAACTGGGGGAAGAAGGAGGAACGGGGGGATGTTCGGAGTGGTGGTGTTTGTCTTCCCAAGTCACTGTTACCTGTGATGGGCCCTGCTCTCCTGGGGATGGCTGAGCACCTGCCTGCCCTTGGGAAGTTGAGAATGAATTCCTTGTTTTGCTTGGCTTGTGTGGATTGTTTTGACTTTCTCCTTTAAACTGTCTTTATCTCAACCCAGGAGCTTTCTCACTTTTACCCTTCTGACTTTCTCCCCATCCCACTGTTGGGGGGAGTGAGTGAGTGGCTGTTTGGGGCTCAGTTACTGACCTCAGAACAGGTGGGCTCCTTTAGAACACCCTAACAGAAATCTCTGCCCTCCTCATAAGCCTTTGAAACGCTACTTGCTATAGGTCACTGAAAAAATGAGTTTCTGCAGCAGACCTTTTAATAGAATTAAACTTTTCCTTTAGGAGTTGACTATTAAATACATATATGTATAATTGGATACAAGCACATACAGAACATAGATGAACTACCAACAGCAAAGTCACTTGCTCACTTATTTTCTTAAAATGTCTGATATCCATCAGTAAGTTTGTTTTCAGAAGGCATCATGCTAGTTTGCAAACACGCTGGAAAAATACTAATTAGAACTAGCTATTGTTGAGAAATGATAATGTGGAATGGAAGGCATTTAAAGAACAGTAACAGAGTTTAAAATATAAGTTCATTCCAGTAAATCAGTGTCAAAATGACAAGAGAAGCCAGCATGGCTCAAGACAGATATATGGAACAATATGTAAAGCAAAAAAAAAAAGCTTTTGAATCCATCCACAGAATATCAGAAGTGAAAGATTTGATCAAGTATTAAANGACAAGAGAAGCCAGCATGGCTCAAGACAGATATATGGAACAATATGTAAAGCAAAAAAAAAAAGCTTTTGAATCCATCCACAGAATATCAGAAGTGAAAGATTTGATCAAGTATTAAAAGAAAAAGGCTAAACCAAATGAAACCAAACCAAAAGTGAATCAGACAGTCAGAATCTCTCAGTATAAGGTTTTTTCCCTCATTTGGGTTTCTTAACTTTTTTTTTTTAAATGAGGTCAAAACTAAAGAATTAAGAATTCACTTTCCAGAATGAGAGTGAAAAGCAACAAACTAAAATGCAATGGCTACTTAGAATATTTAAAGAATTAATTTGCAACTGTTCCAAGGTATAACATTCCTGAATATTCCTGGTGCAATATTCCTGAATATTCCTATAAGGGGTTTTAAGGCTTTTCCCAACCTTTACTGCTTTCTTGTACCAATGCAAGTTATGCCCTGACAGCACCCACCAAGCAAGTACTTTGGCTCACATTCAGGCAAACCAAATAAGCAGCCCAGGTGACCACTGTGTGGGGAGCTGCCAGTGCATGAGCAACCTCAGCCCTGCAGTAGCAGCACTCGAGGGGCAGTTCCTTCCCTTGGTTTCTGCAGGTATTGCACCACTTCTTCATTTAGTGTGAGTGAGGGGAGTGGCCCTTCTTCTCCCTGGCTGTTGGTGTCAGTGCTGGGGGCTGTGTGTGCTCCCTGGCTGAGGCCCTTCAGAGGTTTGGTGGAGCATGGGGCTGTCACTCAGTGCACACCCTGTCCTTCCCCATCGCCAGCATCTAGCACTGGGTTTTGCATGCTTTTTCTAAATCCAAATAAACTTCTAAGAGAAACAGTTTAAAATTGCCATCATACTGGGTGTTCTTTAGATCTTTCTTAATCTTTCCTATAAGGCTTCAAAACTTTGACTTTACATGTAAACCAGAGCTATATCCTAAAAGTTTTGCTGCTACTTGAGTCTGAGATTTCTAACTTTGATTAGACAACTAAACTAAGGATGCAAGTGCCATATTGGCATATCCTGATATAACTAGTCAAAAGAAATCACTGCTTGACCCACTGCTAATGGCACCAATGCCAACTTTTTCCTGGTACAAGGTATTTTCCGTATCAGCTCCACGGCAGCCCATGCAAGGGAGCAAGGTAGTGACTTACACCCCTTTCTTCTCTTGCAAAAGGAGGCACAGCTACTTATAACTGAGCTCTAAGACCAGACATCAAATATCCAAGAGAGAATAAAAAAGTGGGAACAGAAATCGAGAGAAGTCTTCACCGACACTTTACAAGTTCATGTAGTTCAAGAGAGATCCCTGAAGACTGGAGACCATCCTACTGCCATTAGTTAAGGGAAAGGCTGGGGAAACTGAAAACGTGTGTAGGGAAAGCTTAAAAATCATTTTAGAAAGCCAAGCGAGGGAAACACTTTAAACAAGCACACTAGTGGTTCAATTAAGGGTTTCAGAGATGCCTGTAGGAGAACATCTCAGAGGATATTACTGCTAGGATAGACAAAGGGACGCAATGGGAACCTGATGTGGAGATGCTCAGAACCATTTCCCCAAGTTTCATATTGGAAGCTAAATGCATTAAAAAATTTAGAACAGCAAATGTGTTCCAGAAATGTGGACAAAGTGCATTAAATAAGCTATTCAATCATATATCAGCACAAACAGTGGGGCAGAAGCAAAAATTCTACAAATAGAAACAGCACTGAAAAGCAAAGCAAAGCCAAGCCTTGATTAATAAGGTGGGTCAGAGGGGAGAACAGATATTTTACTTTTCAGTAAAATAATTTGGGCATTTGATAAAGAGAAGATGCAAGTCCTCTTAGGAAGAACTCTGCTTGTTGATCTATCAAAGAATCCAGAATGAAAACAAAAAGGTAGAGACAAAAAGTCATAAGGAATTCTGTTTTAAATTATTAATGAAGAATTGACCAAGTGCTTTCCAAGACAAAGAATATTACTTGGAGTAAATAATATGATGCAATTAGTACATTTTTACATTAAAATAATTTTTAAAAACAACGATGGCAGGCTGGTGGTGAAAGTGGTCTTAGGATTTACCACTAAACCAGGGTACAGAATTAAAAAGATGAGCAAACATTATCATTTAGGCCTTTCTTTTCCAAAACAGGGTTACTTTTCCCCTAGAAGCACAAACTGTACAGAGGTATTTTCCATCCATGGATTAGTGTGCATTTTACAGCCCCAGTCTGAGCCCAACACTCAAGTGCCGATTTATTCAGCAGAGAAATCTAAGAGCGTCCTTCTCCTGCTCCACACACTCCCACATCCATTCTCCATGGTCACAGCTGCATGGCCTTCATTTAAAACTAGCTCTGCATTTGCTATTGCCTCGTTCACAGGGAATGGGAAGCTTTCACTGGAACTACAAGCCTTTAGGTCCAGCCACAGCCTCATGCTTTTAGCTTGGAGGAATCAGTTTGATTTCCCATGTGTTGCACAAATATCAGAGGTCACACAAAGAGAGGATATATGACCCTACAGGAACATAAAACTTGGGACCGGGGAAGGAGAATAAACAACAACTACCAACACCATAAAGAGTAAATCAGAACAAGCTATTTAATGGGATTTAAAATGTGGATGCAAAACCTAAATTTACCCTATATTAAGCAAGCTGAAATAAATATTTAAAGGAGTACTGCTCAGTTTTCTCAAAATAGTAAACATTTAGTAGCCTTTTTCCAAAGATTGGCTTCTAAATAAGATAACAACATTCCAAACCAGCTAAAAATTCAATAAGATCAGCATAGTTTGAATGATTTGCAACCATAGCAGAACAATATAGCACAAAACAATCCCCACACTTTTTCTCCTCTGCCTCTTCATTTTGGAGGCGTGTTCCCAAATGGATCCCATCAGCTTGCCTTGTGTTGGCAGAGCTAGGAAGGATGAGGAACAGCAGAGGAAGGTGCTCTGCATATTCACCTGTCTGGGATGGTTATCCAGCACTCTGCTCGGTCTTTGGCAGTGACTGCAGCCTGCAAGATAATGGCCTCAACAGCTCCTTAGGCCTCTTGCTGTTATAATCTGTATAATAAGTATTAGTTTAGCTTTTCATATGGAAAGTTAATCCCCTAATAACATTTCAAATTACTGAACAGTGTTTGGAAAAAATCATACCCACCATTCATAAACCTGTGCTGCAATCAGCTGCATGAGATATACAGCATTCTGTAATTAGTGCACACCTTTCAGACTTGGCTAATTACCTCTTACGAATTAAAAATATTCCCCCCTCCCCCACCGCTACACTTGAGAGGAAAAAAAAATTAAAAAGAAGAAGAAAAGATAAGCTCTATACTTCTAAAGTAGCTGAAAATTCAGTAAGATAATGTCACTGATGTGGATATTTCCAGGTGAACATCAGGTTATTCAACCTAGGTGAATTTAATTACTCTGGACAGGTCGTGCAATGAATTTTCCTATAAATCACTTATAATTGCAAGCATAAAAATTAAAAATCAGTCTGAAGAGAGAGATAACGCTGTATAAATGATGGAGAGCAGTAATCTACAGATAGTGGTGCTGCCGTTTTAATTGAGGCCATTCTGATGAGCAGCTTCCGAACCTCACGGGGAGAGCACTAGGATGAGGAGCCCAGGTTCTTTAACCTGCAAGGGCTTTTAAGCGACTCCATGTGATTAACAAATGTGTTTTCAGTATACTGACATAAAAACTTCAGAGTTTTTCCTCTCTAATACTCTGTTCTTCCACATGTCTCAGAAGGACCAAGCTCAGCTTGGCTATCCACGCTTCCTCCCCACTATCTGTTACCAGCTGGCTGTTACTGCTGTGCTGAGCCACGGGTTAGGAGACGTGCTTGCGCTGGATTCCCACATCAGCATTTTGAATCATGCAGAGCATTTCAGGTTCCAAATTCCCCGGGCAGAATCCACCTTTTTTAATATCTCTGAGCACTGATCAGATCAACAACACCATAACCTAGTCATAAAAGCCGTTGGAACAACCTGGATCGGTGGGAGATTTAGGAGACTTGTTGCCCAGCCTGAGAGCAGCAGCGAAGTCTCCAGTTCGGTGATGGAGAGAGAGAGCCCACCACCTCTGCCTGCCCTTCCCATTCTTTGGAGCACAAAGGCCTACCTCATTTGTAGGTGTTAAAACACAGGAGGTGGCACAACACCTCCAGCCCTGCCCTGCAGCTCCACGGTGCTCCTGGAAGTCGCCACTGCACGACCCACACAGGGCCAGGACGACAAACAGCAAAGGGACAGCTGGCTCCAGAGCAGTCACAAGGGCACTGCTCTTACTTGGAACAGCACCTGAAAAATGCAGCTGTCCTCTTCACACTGAAAAAGGGAGGGCGGTGGGAGTGCACATGTCCTCTGACCTGGTGTAAATATGTTTCTTCACCTTCCAGCAGGAAACCCAGTCTTATTCATGGATCTCCTCTAATGAAGTGATTCTGCCCTTTTTAAAATAAGTCTGCTTTAATTTATCACCTCTTTTGGGTTTTTGAAAGGTTTTGATCCCTTTTATTTTAGACCAAAGCTTTTAGGAATATTTACCGTGTCAAAAAGGAAACATTGAAAGCCATACTATAGACTTTCAGAATTAGGGATGACTTGAATTTAAATCTAGGAGCCAAACTCATCTATTTTATCCTGTGAGAAGTTTGGAGCCCAGATTAAATCCAGGCTTTCTCTGGTCATAATTTAGATAAGACTGAACATTTCAAACATTATCCATTTTTATCAGATTTTGGCTCCAGATGAAAGAAACCTTGCAGGTACAATCATACAGCCAAATGACTAACTGCCACCCTTTGTGCCTGTTAATTATTTCTGGCCACAGTATTCTGTGCATAATGGAGCATGGACACAATATGATGTCTTTTCTTTCTCCTTTTTTTTCCCCATCTCCCCCCTCTTTTTTTTCTTTTCTTTCTTTTTTTCTTATTTATTTTATTTGGCTTCTAGATCAACATTTTGAGAAGTAAATGCTTGCTTTGCTGAAAATAAAGGGATAATCAGCCTGTAAGACCTTGGGTTGTTTTGTAGAGGTATTCAGTATTTGCAGCTCCCAATGACTTTTAGTTAGAAATGGGAGAGCAACCATAATTACGAAATCAGGCCCAAACTGCTTCAAAATTAATCACTTCAAAAATCCAGAAACCATTAAACAAATATAGACATGATGTTGGGGGCGGGGAGGGTGAGGGAAGGAGTTTCATCTCTGGGAAAAAACCCCCACAAAAAATCCTTGTCCCAAGCCATTATATTTACTTTATTTTTAACTTCTTTCTACTTGTCATGGGACAAAGGTATTGAAATCTTTCTATGGTATCACATTAGTATAAAATCATTCTTTTCTTCTTCTCATGTGATAGTGAAGTGTAGTCACGTTAGCACATTTCATTGTAAGTTAGTAAAAACGAACGTTAATATGACCTGATACTAATCCACCATGACAGAAAATTCCTAATACGATAAAACTTTCATATCACATTAGAAGAAAAAAGTCAGTTCCTGCCTGTTCCAGGTCACTTTCAATGTTGCCTTTGAGCATAAAGTAATGACAAGCATTTGTCTATCTGCAAAAAGGGTCCTCAGCACTGTTCAATGGCAGAATAAAATTATATTCAAATGTGCTTTTTTTTTTTTCTCTCTATCTGACTTAGCCCACTGCAGGAGAGCCCTCAAATATATCATCTGAATTACCCTTCATTTCTAGGTTTTAAGCCTGAGATCTCAGAGGACCTCTTGTAACGAAGAGCAATCTCTCTTTAGATGGTGATTTCTTGATATTGAAATTATAACAGCTGCAAAGATAATGTTCAGCCCAACTTGACTCCTCTACTCATTTTCATGACCAGCCTTTGGCAGAAAACAGCAAACCGTGGGCAGGGTGGTCAGGGAGTCCCTCAAAGTCAGATGGACAAATACCAAATACCGTTCTTTCCCCCCATTTAAGAACTCAGTGGAGGTCTGGATGAAGCAGAGCCGAGTCACAGCTGGCTCCAGAGCAGCTTTCCAAGGGGCAGCTCCTGCAGGCTCTGTAGGCCACTCACCACACCAGCCAGTCTGAACACTGCCATCAGTTCTTCCAGTTGTCTGTAGGACACTACACTTTACAAAAGCTTAAATTATGATCCCACAAGTTTGTTGTCTCTAGGATACCTCTGCTTGTTTGGACCAGGATTTAATGAGCAATCATCCTTTCTGTAATACCAAAGCTGCAAATGTGATCTAAAGTGTCTAAATAAGATGATAGGTGTCATCTAAATAAGATATCACATGTAAATAAGGAAGTACTGTCAGGACTGGGGCACTTCCCAGAAACTGGTACAAGCTTTGAAAGAAACACCAACTTATTACAAAGCTTTGCAAAATCAATGGTTGAGCTGAGTCTAAATGATAATTAAATCCATTTACTTTGTCTCTGTCACGTGATGTAAACTCAGGAGGTGCTCGATTTAAATCCAGATCTCTATGCCAATTTCCAACAAACTAAGGTCTGGTTTTCTTGGAGTAGTCACTTTTCCATTGCCCTCTCACTTCCCTGGACTGTAAGAACAACTGTACGACCAGGTAATCTCAAGAGCTGCAAACACAGATCTTCCTTGCATAGGTTTCACAATTCACAAGTTAGAGTTGCAGAGAATTTAATTTTTCGACACAAAGGTTTAATTTTATCAACTGAAATACATCCAAACAACAACAACAAAACAATCTACTCATTTTACTTTACCTCCAGAAAACGGGAGGAACAGAGGGCTCAACTGAAACTGCAGTGGAACGGTACTGAAGAGAGGTCACACCACGGGTCAGCTTAGTCTACAGAACACCTCCCAAGTCAAACAGTGCAATACTTCAGTTTATTCTTCAGCTCTGATTATTAGATACAATTCTGTGTTGAAGAAGCTAAAAAGCCCCCAGACTTTTGAGTAACTTCACTGCTGTACCTTAGATGGAAAAAGGAAGAAAAAAAGTGGTTCTGGTGGGGAACGGCCAGGTTACTACAAGCTAAAAAAAGAGTAATTTTCAGTTATATTATTGCCTGTGAAACATTACAAGTGCAAAATGTAATTACCTTAATGCTATTTTTGATATCATATCAGTAAATTACACTGAGTTCCTACTGTGACACTTATATCAGGGTAAGAATTATCCTGTTGTGAGTGTCGATCCCAGGGGAAAATGAGGCAGCGTAAATGGCTGTGATTCTTGAGCAATTAGCTGCTGCAAGGCTGCAGATACTCTTATTTAAAGGATACTTATGGAATGTTTAACCTGTAAACATCTTGAACATTTACCTCCTATTTGTTTTTTCAGTAATTAAGCCTCCAGGGGATCATCCTATGTAGCTAGCATTTCTTCCTTATTTTGCCACCCATTTTTCTTTTTAATCATGAGAAAATCCCTTTCTGCTATTAAGATACACACCGTGAAATTTGGAATTGTTTGTAATAACTATGTCTTTCCATTAGTACTAATACCCTAATGCCACGGGAGAGCCATGTAATGTGCTGAAGGATTATATAACTTCACGTCGAGCAAAACGAAATTACAAGTTTCAATCACTTTTGGGAGTCAGTTTTTCAGTTTTCAAAGTTTTTTTGAGAATTAATGGGGGAAGAAAAAAATACTGATCATTGCAACTAATTTCAGATTTTAAACATTTAGTCTGGAGTCAGAGACACAGGCCTGAAAGAGCCAAAAGTACAGAGCACTGCATTAGGCAAAGGCTACTTTAGCATGTTCTGCAGTGGGCATCAAAAGCATGCACAGCTCTTCAAGGAAACTTCGGCAAGAGCAAAGGGATATAATAATAGTGCAATGATATCATTTCAGCACCAAGTTATTGAATAATATGTATATCCTTACTTTAAGTTTTGAAGCCTTTAAGTTTATATGCTGCAATCAAAATTTTGGATGAATGTAAACCTTGAAGTTTTCTGTTAATCATTGCAGGCAAAGGGCAGCCAGCCCTGTAACAGAAAGCAAAAACACATAAAATACACTTTAGAGCCAAAACCATTTTCACATCTAAGCTCAAAAGGAAAAATGAACACATTCTCAAAAGAATTCAAAAATCTCTGTTTTAGGAATTGGCAATAACTTTTTGTAACATTAATTTATAGACAAAATGCAACTTCATAAAAACATCAACTTATAATTAGGTATTTTATAAAAAAGCAGTCTTTCTCCTTGTAAAAAAAAAATATATATATTAGGTTCATGACTTATAAAACACCAGTTCAACACCAAATTTTTAGTATAATTCCGCTAACAGCCATTCTTTAAAATCAAACAAAATTACAACTATTACAACAATTCCATCATTTTAAAGTACCACTGAAGCAAACTGAAAAGTTATGCTTTGGGAAACATGGAAATTATTGATTTGTTAAATGTTTTACATGGCACATACAAGACTCACAGTATTACACATACACATGCCAAGTTATTCTACCATCTTTTACCAGGATTTCCTTCCTTCAGTTACAGTTGCAATACAACTAAACTTTTTTCCTACTTAGTAACTTCTGATTTTTCTTCCATAAATAGCAAATGTTCGGCTCTGTTTGAAAATAGCAACAAAAGGATTTTCTTTACAGTAATTAAAGAGCCTTGGTAAATGCAATAAGCTCTATTCCACCCGTTGGGAATTTCAAATCCAGGTTTTGGGCTGTTGTTTTTAACTACTTTTGTGTCACTACAGCTGCTAGAGAGCTCTGTGCTGCTCGTGTGAAGCACACCATGGAAGCACAAAGCTGCCTTGTAGCTTACAGGTGAGTACTGTTCACACACAAACTCATTGCTTTTTTCTCCTGGCAGGACAAAGGTGTAGTTAAAAGAAAAAGTATTTGAAAACAGCAAAAATACAAAACAAAGCACAATTCTGACATCTGTTGAAACATTCCTGCATTCATTTTTACACTTGCTAATGGCATCAAACTCTCACGGGTCCTATATAATACAATAAGGGGTTATGAAGCAGAACAGATTTTTCTCAATACCAAGACCACCATGTAAACAGGTAGCTTTCACTGCACTGTATTTTTCCACTCAGTGTATTAAAGCCTTCATATTAATTCCTTCATATGAGTTTTGACATCATCGGCAATAAAAATATAGGTTAAAATTCTCATTTAGCTATCAGTGGAGTTAACTTGGCCTACACTGGTGGAGGGTAGAAGATGATTAAGTGAAAAATTACTCATTATAATACAATCCTTTGAAAGAGTGCATACCTGCAAATATCAATAATACTGCGACTTACATTTAATGTACCTAGGTTTGTGCAAGGCCAGGTTTAACATTCACTTGAGGAGAAAAGATGATTACAAATATTTGAGAGTTATCCAAACATCAAGATTTTTATAGTATAATTTCATATTAAAATAAGTATAATGAAGATTAATAATATGATATTAGAATACAGTCTATTTTATAGTATAATTTCAAGTATATTAATAAAAATGCTTAAAACTATGACAAATAGGCATGAAATATGCACATCTTGCAGTTTAAATTGCCTGAAAAGATCTGTAATGTCTTAACTTTCCTAAATTAGAAAGAAAACGGGTCCATCCCAAATGCATTTTCTATATTGCCCAGATTGCCAATGACTCTTTCCTTGCATGGAAAAAGGGGCAGTCAACAAATATATACCAGTGAGCCCATTCTGGTCACTTAGACAAAGTTCCTCACACTTAATCTGCATTAATGAGATTTGTCATGGGGAGATTCACAATTCTGAAAATACATTCACTAAGCACCCATTAAATTAAAATTCCATAATTCCAGAAACTTATAAAGCAAAAAGGAATAGGATGCTGCAACAAACAGCTGGACTTTAACCACCAAGATTTTACACACTAGCTTCACTTCTTCATAATTAGTGCTAAATGGTACATAGAGAGATTTTTTGGATGGAATATTGCTGGTTTTTCTCTTGCTGCATGATATTTCCTTTCTACGTATCATCTTGTTATCTCCTATTGCGCTGTTCTGATGTAGAATCTCTGTTTTCAGATGAGACCAAAATTAAAATGTGAGAGTGCATTTCACGTGAGTCGTCTGTCTAACAATCACCAATATAAATGTAACAACAGCAGTAGAACGAAACAATGCCCACATCGGGAGAACAGGTCTCCTCTTTAATATCAGCTGTGAAAGAGGACATAGTTTAAAAAATTAGGAGAAACGGGAGACCCACACACAACCCTCTGGCACTCAGATCTCTCATTCCCATTTTCTTACCCCTTGAAAATGATGAAGGCATTCTTATTTACAGGAAGTATTTTGATGCCAGCTCCCCTAGATCAGCCAAACTTGCTGCCTCATTGTTTCTCTTTGCAGAGAAATATATAATCAAATAGAGGGGTTTTTCTCTTTTGGGAATTACATCATAAATCCAAGTGTAACCACAATAATTAGTTGTAATGAACCTTGTGTGCTAGGGGGACATTGAAATAAAAAAGGGACAAATCTTGTAAGAAACAATCCTCTTGAATATCTCATGATACCTCTTTTTATGATACAGTATACTTGAAAACAAGATCATTAAGTAATGCTTCTAAAAGTATTATTACAATTTTAGCACTAAGATATAGATTAAAAGAAAACAAAATGCTTTGCAGTAGTCTGTAATAGATCTAAAGTAAAACCTAAAATTGCCCTGACTACATAATGCTTCCTTTGTCCATAGCACACACTCCTAACAAATATAAAGAGGAAAAAGCATTCATGCAAAATACTGAAATGACCTTAAAACCAGCTTTATGATGGATAAAAGGAGAAAAAAAGTCATATAAAGCTATTGCAGTGGAGGGTAATTTAGAAAAAAAGGAATATATTACTATACAAAGCTGAGTATAAATATTTATCAGACACATAGATGGTCTAAAGATATTAAGAAAAATAATGAAAAATTACTATTTCATTGTCATCTACTTCTTGCAAATACATGCTGGGATAATGCTTCAACTATAATAAAACTGCTCATTATCTGGAGATGCAGTAAGAGGAGAACAAACATCATTTATATTGCTGAGAACAATTCTGTGGAGGCAGTGAAGGACTACAGGAACAGAGATTCCTTTTTGATATTTGATGTTTATGTAGGTGGATTGAATTGGTATGATTAAAATCATTTAATTAGGAATTGTACACAGAAGTTCTTTGCAAAAGAATAATGCATGTATCTGTTCAAATTCACAACACCCAGTCTGGTAGTGGTACAAAATCATCTTGGGGGCAGAGGGAAAGGAAATCAGGAGAGGATATTTGTGCTGCTCTGCAGCTGACCACGACATATTTGATTTAGTTCTTGTCACATGAGCAGAACACTGGATGTACTGCTCAGGATGCACTGCTCTCCTGTTCCCACTGCTTATCTGGCAATCCTAGAAGGATTCCTCTCTTTCCACTACTCCACAGATACACACCGTGTGCAGTAGCTCACATCTAAAGCCACACTCCAGGTTATTAATGTCAGTCTAATGCTAAAACAATATCAGCCTAATTCCTGCAAAAGACAACGAGTGAAATTACTCAAGTAATGGGGATTTTTTTCCCCTGAAAATAAGACTTAAAACAAAGATGTGCATGATAGTAAAAAAACTGCTTAATAACACTTTCTTCCCTTTAAAGGCTTATAGAGGTTCTCCATTATCTATAGTCATCTTGCACTGTACTGGGAAAGTATTATTTTCCCTAAGTAATGAGGATAAGAGCAGCAAGATGTGAAGCAATTTACTTTAGGAGGGCGGGTAGCTGGTCTGAACCAAAAGCTCAGGAATTCCTGGAAGCTATTACTGCACTTCTCTCCATAATCTGGTGCTGCCTTTGCTGTAATAATCTCCCAGCAGCATTTGTATTAATCATTTGGAAGCCGTAGCATCCAAAGAGCCCAGTCAGGCCTGCTACAGCACTTAATGTGCACACACAGGAGGAGAGTATCAACATCAAGAATATCTTGCACAATAAAACAGCTTTGTTTTTAATTACAAAAAAAACAAAGAGAGAGAACACCTGAAGTGCAAAATGAACAGTGCACGACAAGCCTGTCTGTTACGTCCACCCTGTGATACAATACACAGCACAAAAATGCTCCGTTTACTACACTACTGATAAACTTTAGGAAACTTTGCTCATTTAAAGTTCTTCCCTTACTTTTTTTTTTAAATTTATGCGATACAAATTTAAACTTTATTATATACTAAGGTATAGGATTAAAAACAGTTGCATATTCTGTTTCGTATCAAGTAGTATTTTTCTTGTTTCCTGGCAGTGTCATTCGTTTTGTTTCCTGACAGTGCCATAATTCAGGAGATTTCAGTAGAAGAACTTACTTTTATTATATATCTATATCTCCACATTAATTTGCAAGATTAGTGTTCATAGTCTCTGCATTTTTTTCAGATATATCAGCATTATTTTCATTCAGAACCATCAAAATCTTTTCCTTCTGGACTCCCACAGGTTCACACAGAAAATTAAAGCTGGATTGACACTATGCAAAACAGATTGTGCTGGTTTTTGTTGGGGATGGGCTAATTTTCTTCATAGTAATTAGGCTACGTTTTGGATTTATGCTGAAAACAGGGATGTTCCCAGTGCTGCTGAGCTGTCTTTACACAGAGCCAAGGTTTTTTCTGCTCTCCACCCCACCAGTGTGGAGGCTGGGGCTGCACAAGGACTTGGGAGGGGACAGAGCCAGGACAACTGACTCCAACTGACCCAAGGGATATTCCAGAGCATCTGGTGTCATGCTCAGCATAAAAAGCTGGGGGAAGGAAAAGCTGGGATTTTTGGAGTGATGGGGTGTTCCCAAGTAGCGTTATGTGTGATGGAGCCCTGCTTTCCTGGGAATGGCTGAGCACCTGTCTGCGATGGGAAGTGAGAAATTAATTCCTCGTTCCACTTGGTTTTGCTTATTAAATGGTCCTTATCCCAATCCATGAGTTTTCTCACTGTTGCTCTTCCAGTTTTCTCCCCCATCCTACCTTGGGGGAGTGGGTGAGCAGCTGGCTTGGGCTTGGTTGCTGGCTGGGGTTCACATATAAACACTTTTTACAAGTGTATATATAAATATTCTTTTATATCATATACAAAAATACAAATATATACAAAGTATATATAATTTTTTTAATATAACATAATGACTTCGTCTACTGTCAGCAGAACCACAGGTAGCATCCCTGAGCATTCACATGAGGAGAATGAAGAAACATGACAGGATTTTACCAAGGGAACACATCCAGAATATGTGCTGTCAGCACCCATGCCTGCCCTCCCGGCTGCAGCCTTGGGAGCAGAGCACTCTCAGTCACTCCCTGGTTATTAGGATGTCAAATACCGAGTTTGTTCATTGAATGAAGTTTCATGTTGCAACTGAAATGGTAGCTAGGTCTCCAAATGAAACACTAGGAAATGAGCAGTAGTCAAGTTCGAGACCACTCAGGAGTGGGAAGCGTGATGGGAGGTGGGATGGGAGCAGCAGCACGGGAAGGTGTCCTGGCACTGAAACCAGCAGCTCCTGCACTGAAAGGTGTGAACACAGCAGGTGGGAGGAGGGCCTGGGTGTCACGGACACAGCCTTGGACACTTGGGAATACTACCACCTCCACGCTTCTGTGTGATGATGTAGTCCTGCTTTAAAGAGCAACAGGAATGTCTGGCTCTAACACCCTGCAATCGAGACACAGCAAACACAAAACCAGCATCAGATAAAAAGTGAAGATGTAGTGACCAAGCATTACAGTTGTGCTACAAAGGTGGAAATCTCTAGAAGTGGAAGCCAGGGTTTGCACAGTAACAAGGAGGAGAAAAACTACTGGAATACAAAATAATTCAATTTACAAGATTTAGCCTAAGTTAAAAATATATACAGCTGATGTTTTAAAAAAATTTGCTAACTAACTCTGTTCACTGAACCCCAAATTAGGCATGGAAAACTAAAAGAAGCAGGTTAATTTTTAAGACTGTAATGTTTTTCTGGCAGCCAAAAAAAAACCCCAACAAACCAAACAAAAACATTCCTACCTGGAAAAATCCCTTACTTCCACATCAACTACCATGGGGAGCTGCCCAAAAATATAGGTCTGGGATTTTGGGGCATTGTAGATTTTCATATGCAACACATCAAGCTTGTGAGTGAGAAGAAAAATACTTCATCTAAGAGGTCTTGCTGTCATTTTGTTCATGGACCTGAAAGAATTCACATACATTAAGGCCACAGCTAGATCCAAGCATTTAAATCTAATCCAGGTCTCAGCTCCTAGTTTCGCTGTATCACACACCTTCCTTGGCCAGAGCTTGGGGAGGGAAGGGGGACACCAAAAGCTCCCAATCTGCCTCTGACACACTCAGAACCAACTAACTCAGCCGCGTAGCTCAGCCCAGAACTGACAGATATTCTGACCCGAACCGAGCAGAGTTCACTGAGCACGGTTCTGCCTGGCAATGCCCGTTGTCAGGCTTCATTCTGCTTTCACCCCTTTCTGGGACATTTAAGAGTTGCAGGGAATTCCCCTCGGCAACAGCTGGGGAGAGGCTCTTCCTCCCAACACCCTGAGGAACAAGGGCCAAATTGGCTGCGTTTCACAGCTGAAAAAAGAAACAGCCCTTGGAGCAGATGGCAGGCAGCAAAGAGTGGTGTTGGAAACAATATTTCAAGGCAATTTAATCCAAAAATCACAATTCCACACAGCTTTCAAGTGAGAGCCCAGCTACCTGAAAAACCCTTTACATCCTAGCAAAGAATTTTCTGATCCTTAAATAAAATAATGGCAGATAAGTATTAACATCTAAAATTATTAAAAGCAAAGGTGTATGAATACAGATTAGTGCTTGGGTGCCACCAGCACAGACACAACAGAGACAACCCCAAACCACCAGTACATTTCCCCCCTCTCTATGGGTACCAAAAGCAGCAGCCAGACGGATCTTTAGCAGCAGTATAAAACTTGCAGTAAATAAAGTGTTCATTGAGATTGCTCTGAGAGAACACATTTTGCTGCAGGACTGGAAGCATCACATCCTCCTTTCTGGCCATAGCTCACCAGACCATAACATCTTGTGTCAAACAGGATATGTAGTGATATAACAACAGGTACTAAACTGTTAGTTTTGCATCATGCTAAATGGGTTTATTCTGAGATTAAAACTTAAGAGTAGAAACTACCGGTATTCAAAGACTTTATTGCCCAGTTTTGCTCAACACAACTCATGCTACTGCTCTCTCTTAAATATCATCATCATCAGTGTGCCCCGTTGCCCACTCTGTCAATTAAAATCACCCAAAAAGTACAACATCAAAAAGATTATGTTTTCTTTAAGTTGACCTTTAAAACTGAAGTTTCCAATGCCCTGGTAAGAACTTAACATCTTAATTTACATAATTTTCTTCTAAATTACAAGTCATGTTTTATCAGGACAGAGTAAGCCAGAGGACATGAGCAAGCTATGAGCCAGCAGCAAAGCATTCAAACCCCAAAGGGCCTAAAAGTTCTCATGGACAGGTTATACAATACAAGAACACCAGAAAAAATAAAAACTCATCTGCTACTGAACTACACATGCCCTCCTACCCTTGGGGGTTGCCAATCATATTCCTCTCTTTCTCAACATGTTAAACGATTACCCAAATAAGATGGAAAATAAAAGGTAACAAGTGTTGAATTGCTAGGATTGTTCCTAGCCATCTGGAATGATACGGCAGAACAACTTCTTGAATTAAGAAAGATTGTTTCCTTCACTTGCTGCGTGGAAGAACATGTAAACTGAAAGTTGTTGAGTCCACTCCTAGCCCCAGCAGCATCACAGAAAATTAACATCAATCCAGAAGGAACAGAATGATGACAACTGGATTCAAAGTGCTCTGGCTGGAGGAAAGTTTCCCTCAGCATGTGTTAACACCCAGCATCCATCAAATATATTATTGTTCCTTGACAAATGTGTGAAAATACAGAGTGGGGCCTCAGAATAGTCCAAATCTGGAAAGTACCTCATGCATTAAAACAAGTTTGTAGACTTGGTTGAAATGGTAGTAGTTAAAGACCTGTCTGAGAGCATCAGGACATATTTTCAAGGCCAGATGCTAGACTTGCAGTAACTTAGAAGTAAACCTCTGACAGAAAGCACTTTTAAAGCTCTTAGGCAGAAAATACATGGCTACTGTCATATCCTTTGTGTGGCTAATTATTCTTATTTAGAACAGCTTTGCACAAAAACATAATCAAAATAAGAACATGCTTGGCACTCCTCCCAAAACACATTACTTGTTGTGCTAGGAAAAAAAATCTTTTCCTCCATATGAACTAGCCCATGATTAAAAGAATAGACCCAGCTATTACAATTTTTACACATTTGACTTCTGAGGCAGACAAGGTCCTGCTATCACATCAGACATGCTTGATGAAACATATATACATCTCTTCCTAGGAAAGAAAGAGGCAGGTTTGCTGAGCAAACCCAAGTCAGCTGCTCCAGAGCAAACTCTGCAAATCAGGTTTCTACGTTACACCTTAACTAAATCTGCATGCAGTACTCCAGCTCTTTATTGGACAGCACTCTTATCAACTTAGACACAAAGAAAGAGGGGGAAAAAATGTTTATACTTAATCCTCCATTTCCTTTTAAACACTATGATTCAATAAAAGAATTTAATATTAAAAAAAAAAAACCCCAAACTTTCCTACTATTCCCACAGGCTAGAGTGCTCATCAGGGTATTATTAAATCAATTGTTTCTCTCTGAAGCCACCTAACCTCAGTTACGTGCTAGGGTCTCACACTTTGACTAACTGCAGGCAGGACACAGCAGGTGACATGTCATGTCTGTGCTGAGCCATGTTGGCTTCTGCCAGCCAAAAGCACTGGTGCAGCCACAGACATCCTGGCAAGAGCTGTCCTTCAGCATGGGAAAGCCAGCAAAGGCACCGTTCTACACCCAGCGAGCCTCCCAAGTGTTATTCTGGGGGCATCTTCAAAACCCTCAAGCTCTTCTGTGAAATGGCTATCAGTGGCAATCAAACGTATTTACATTACAAAGCTGCTCTCAAGAGATTACTGAAATCCCCCTGATTTCACTTATTTAATTTGGTAAGCAGATTGTGTTGCTGCAATGTAGATCTGCAGATATCTGGATGAACTGTGACTGTGTGCAAAACATGATACTGAAAATAGGCTCACACTACAAGTTAGTGTTTGTAACTGGGCTGGTGCTGTCAAAGACATGCACAAAGGAAAAAGAATGCTGCAAAATTTTGACCTCATGGTTTGGTTATAGTGGGCAAAGCTGCAGAGCACCAAATCTTTAAGCACACAAGTAAAGCATTTGTGTACTTCATTTGTGCCAGTCCTGATTTCAAGCAGCACTACAGTAAGGAGAAAAAAGAAATCATGTAATATATTAATATTTATGCCTACTTATTAGGTGCTTGCATCATTTGCACAGCTACCCTGTTGGATAAAACCCCCACCACAGATACAATCACATCTGAAGGTATTTAAGAAATAAAAACACTTAGCTGGTCCACTGCGTTAGATCTTTCCTGCAGTCAGTCTAACCTCACCCAGAATTGCAAAGCACATTTATCAGCCCTCTGAGCACTCCTGTGAAAGCTCTCCATGTAAAAATGTCATTTGCCTTTTGTGGTGACAGCTATAAACGTGAACTACGAGTTTGAACAGGAAGTAGCATTTGATAGCACGGCTAGACCTCCTCCTCCCCTGTCAGCAGCCAGCACAAATGTGAGCTGCATTACTGGGGAGCACTGCTCTGCTAAAGGCTTCAGAAGGCAAGAAGTCATCTCTCAGCTTTCACCACAGAGGACGCAACTGCAGTAGCCCTGCCTCTGACTCATCTGCCCAGCAGTAAATTCAACAGGCCCGGCTTGCACAGGTGGGGAAATATGGAATAGATTTAAAAAGCACTAGGAAACATTTTACTGCAGAAAGGTAGAAATACGCCACAACAGAGACTGTACTTGTCAGCTGTGGCCTCACAAAGGCAGGCTTTGACATTCCCTCAAACACAGTGCTCCTCCACAGCTCTGCGCAGAGGATGAGGGAATTGAGGAAATCACCTATTTAACCTGTAGCTCAGGCAAGAGCAACTCACTCTGCTCATTTTATGAAATTGTATACATGCAATGCATCCAAGATTGGAAAATTTCACTCGCATGCACCAAGGTGCACAGAAGGTACAATATCAACTCTCTTTTGAAAAGGAAAACAGAAAAACCTGATAAATTAATCATTAATTACTACAAAGGCATGTGATAGGGTTTCATGCCCTTTTAAATCTTTATAAAATACAGATATACATTGGTTCTTATTATTACAGCCAGGATGAATTTTGAAAGCAAGGCCTATACTTGACCAACACAAGTAACAAGGCTGTCTCCCCCTTCAGGACAATCCACTTATCTTATGGTGCCATACTGCTTTGGCAATTTAGTCTGATACTTCTTTGAGACTCTTACCATCACTCCTCTTCCTTCATAAAACATTTCTAGTTTTTGAAGAATGCAGAAACATTTTCTAGGTAAGGAAGGCCAGTATGAAGACAATAATTTTTATCTTTATCCTTGCAAGAAGCATCTGACAGAGTAGTGACTTTGGACCAGCCTTCCTGTAACAATAACAGGGCAGCACGTGGTTGTCTGTTGTTTAAAAAATACGCAGTTAAACCAGGCATGGAGAAGGTTTGCAGCCTGAACTTTACACAAGCATTATAAAAAATGAGATCCCACCAATGGCAAACTCAGCAGGAAGGACTGAGTGGCCTCGCTTCACCCCACCTGAAAGGGGTACAGCACCCCCGTGCCACACGGGAGTGGGGTCACTTAGCTGTCCTGTGCCAACCTGCCACACCTGCAGCCCACTGACAAGGATGTGCAGGGCTTCACCCACCACTAGCTCAACCACATGAAATCTTTCCACTTTCCAACACCTCCTTTCTCCTGCATAGATTATTCATGAAAAGTGCACTACAAAAGCTTGACTTTTCCCAAGAATGAGAAGTACCTGCAATCATAACTTCAGTAACAATCTGTGCTGGCCGTGCCAGGGCGCCACAGAGCCCTCACTTTCAAGGGTGAAGTAAACAGCTTGAGGAAGAAAGAGCTTTGAGGATTGTGTCATACAAGCATTAATATAGTGCTCACTTCAGCAGCACTGTGGCTTTTTAATTTAAAGCACGTATTCCTTTGAGAATTACCATTATCTCACTTTTTTGCACTCTACCTATTATATAATTCTTTTTGGAGATCTTAACGTCACTGTCATGGCTTCTGAAAAGCAGCAATCTCAACCCCCAGCCACCACCAGCCCTTTAAAAGGGCCCAGAGGGGAAAGCCAGCACATCAATTGTTACAGCTTTCAACGCGTCTTTTTTTTTTTTTTCCCAAGGAAGAGTTAAGTGTTATTTTATATATTTTTTCATGCATAATTTCAGTTATTTCTCAGTAAACATATATCCCTGGGCTCTGCCATTTCATCGCAGAAGTTTAATTGAAAAGGG
>WBMZ01000464.1:0-37079 GCA_013400975.1 Atrichornis clamosus | reverse complement strand
CGCCTCCGCGGGCGCGCAGCGGGGCGCGGGGCGGGAGCCGCCGGGCACCGCCGGCCGCGGGGAAAAGTTGCGGAACCCCGCGGCCCTTCATTTCCTTCTCGGACGGCGCCGTCGCCCAGGGGACGAACCCGCACGAGCCTTTAGCGCTAGGCTCGGGGCGACTGATCTCGGACCGTGTACCTCTGGCAACACCAGCAGCGGGATCCCGGCCCGACCGGTCGCGTTCACGCGATTTCTGCCTTTGTCCGTCGTTCCCCCGCACAAGGAAACCCGCTAGGGAGCCCCAGCCCGGCGGCCGAGTCGCGGGCTCGCCCCGGTGTGCGCCGTCCCCGCCGTGCATCTCCCGGGATGCTCCATCCCTGGAGTGCCTCCCGCCAGCTCCCACCCCGATGGTCTGCAGCACCGCTTGGGTACCCAGCGCAAATATTCAGAGGGATTGTGAAGGCTAACCTGAAATAGAGCGGTGCAAGCATTCCTGTCCTTTCATTCTGGCAAACCCCGTTCCTCAAGGCTTTGCTTGGACACTATGAGCAATCAGTATTTTTTTGTCAAGAGCTGACTGGCGTGGGCTCCCCAGGGTCCTTCTGTTGCCATCAGCCTCCCTGATGCAGCACACAGGCTGGAGAGGCGATGCCACCACAGACTGTGCTCTCCCTGCTTCCCCTCTCACCCCACCTGAACCCCTCGAAGGGCAAAACTTCCTTCAAGGCAGAATTAGAGGGGATATTGCCAACCCCAAACTCACCTCTGCAGTTCTTCTTCCAGCCTGGCTTGCTGCACCCACCACTATCACAGTTCCTGAGCAGCAATTCTGGTAGGTTCTTCTGATCCAGAATCTCCTCCCAAACCACAGGCCAGCCAGAAAAACAGAGGTGCATTTGGATTTGAGACAAAATAATCTAAATTCAACATTCAATCTCCTAACCCATACTAGATGCAGATTTTCTTAAACTCTGACACCTGAGCTGGATACCTCTTCCAAAATTTTTCTTTCCTTTTGCCCCTGGTTTGGTCCAGATGACAGCACCAGACTGGCCTGTGCCAGTATTAATGCCCTGCCGGACTCGAGCAGGGTCGGATACACAAGCACAATGCACACAGCAACAGTCAGAAGGCATTTATTACCTCAGCATCCACAGTAGTTTCCCAACCAAGGTAAGCAGCAAGTGGGGAGATCCCTGGCACTGGCCCATGGTAGAAAACAATGGGTGTGAACTTATGGAGCTTTTTATGTGAGAGATATGATGACTACGTGAATAAGGTGAGAAGCACACAGCTGATTACAGTAGGGAGCATGATACACAACACATTTTGGGAAAATCCATCCAAAGGCAATGTAAGTAACAACACATTATAATGCAGAATAGTGATATTAACAAAGCATTAAGGGTTTCATTATAAGCACTGTCTGGGCTATCACTGACTAACCTCCATCACCTATGTCCTTGCCATTCTTCTGCACTTAACCATACACCTTTCCATATTTATTTTGAGCAACAGCCTCCTATCCAATAGTTGGCTAGCTATGAAGAACACAAACATGGCTATTCTTTGCCGTTGGAAAGCTATGTGCATGGACTGCTTGGAGACTTTTGAAAGAAGCTTGATGCAGGTAGGGGAACCATTTCCAATGGAAAAAAATGGAAGTGCACAACAGATTTAGGAGCATGCCACTCCCTTCCTGGCTTCCTTTCCTGTCAGACTGTCCCCTACAAGGTATTTACTGCAAACCACCTGAACTCTCTGCACAGCTCCCTTGTTTTATCCTTTCCTCCTGTGTGCCCCAGTACTGTCCATTTATACTTATAAACTTGTAGCACAGACAAGTATTTTGCATCTGCACCCTCCAGCAAGTAGAGCCCATGCCATGGTGGGAGTTTTGAAGTAACACAAACAATTAAACATAAAATTATTGCAAATCTGCACTCCTTCTTTGTTTCACAATTAAAGATGTTCTGATTCTCTTCTGTCCTGACTTTGGTCCCACTTTTTCTTCTAAATCATAAACTGATGACATCTTTATTCAAGTATCTATTTTGATAGTATTTAAATATTCTAAATTCTTTCTGAAGGCATCAGGGAGGGATGGTTTTAACCACCTTTTTCAGCAAAACATTTGAAATATATGCAAAGATGGAAAAGTAATTTTGGTATTGACTCTCATAAACAAAGGATAGATATGGAGCACGAATGTAGATTCAGGTAACTTCCAGGTCTTAAGTCTCTTTACACAAGCAAAAAGATTTTTTTTTTCAGTTTTTTGATGGGTTTTTTTCAGTTTAATAATAATTTTCAGGTTTTTTGAACAAGAAAGCAAGCAATATTCTATGAAATACATCAGCCAGCTTTGGCAGAGATCTAGTGGATTTAACAGCGCATCACTTTCTGTAATTAAAGATTAAGCAGTTGACAATTTATTTGGTCTCTTCCAAGCTTTTTTCATATTCTTATGAGAAATTACTAAGGAAACCTTGTAGGCACAAGGTACAAGGTAAATTTCTGCCATGGATTAGCGAGTGGTTGTAAGACAAAGCAGCAGGAATAAACTGCCAGTTTTCAATTTGACCAAAAAGTTAGCAGTAGAGATACTTCCTCTATTCTGTGCAATGAATTAACCGAAAGTCTCCAAAAGACAATTATACTTCAGTGGGTTTTATTTAGTCGTCTAGCCTGAGCAATCAGTTTTGGAGGAGGGAGAGCAGGAGAGGAAGGAAAGAGCAGGTAGAGAAAGCTACTGCTTCATTTTGGACTTTCATTTGCCATTTTTCTTTTCAGCTGTTAATACCTTGTCTGCCTGTCCCGGGCTGCAATGAGATGCTTTGGCTGGATACACAACTCTCTGTTTTCCCTGTGCCAAACCAAGGTCAGGATTTCAATGTGGAGGTGACTAATTAATTATCAGTCCAGCTCGAACAGAAATTGCCTTGACAGTCTGTAATTAGCTATATAGGGGTCATGCTGGATCAATTGCTGTGCTGGGGTTCCCGCGCTATACGTAATTATCTCTGCAGCTTTAGCCTAGGGAGGTTTACATCTCTCTGCAGTAAAAGCCTCACCTCAACAAAGCACACTTCTGTGTAAAACTCAGAGATGTATGTCCATATCTGGTTAAAACTATCTTTCAAAAGTATCTTGAGGCTTGTAGGGGAGCTAGTGTTTGGCAGTTCCTGAAACCAGCGATCACAAGTTCAATATCACCAGCTCCCTGCTGTTGATTGACTACCTGTCAGCCAAAGGTGTCAATTAAAACCCATATGCCAAAGATTGTGTCGGTGAACTCAGGAAGGCAGATCAATGAGCTGTGTGGTACTGGCACAAGTGTCAATGAATAAAAAAAAAAACCTACAAAAGAGAGAGACTATTATTTCATTATCTTCCAAGTTGCAAAGCATTTTAATAGGTAGATGCAAAGTTTCTGGTCCTGAGAGGCCTGTCAATCAAGCATAAATAAATGAGTACCATACAGAGAGCAGCTAAAGTGCTGATGCAGAAGCACAAATCTGGGATTCTCAGAGCAGGTGTTCGACCAAGGGTGAGAGCACCATGATGTTTGGGACTGCAGTGCTCAGCTCCAGGGCAGCATGATGAGTGGCCAGGCAGGCTTGGACCTGTGAAACACCTATGAATACACCATAGAGTGTGCTGAGTGCACCAATGTCCAAGCCACCTCCTCGTCAAAAAAAAGCAAAGAAAAAATCTCTTTCTTTCATAGGGGCTGCAGGCACCTGTTGCAGGATTTGACGGAGAAAAGGGATGCCGAGCATCATTAGAGCATTTAGCTGGGAGAGAGGTGCCCCAGAGCTCAAGTCCCTCATTTATTTCCCCTGATCACAGACCTCAAATCTCTCAAGCCTCTAGTGCACTTGCTCTACTGCCTCCTGTGCAAGTGTCTTTAGGGTCTTCTCAAAAGCAGAAATACTGTCACCACATCTTTATTTTAAATCAATGCAGTCTATTGACAACATGCTCTGACTGAGCTCAGAGTCCAGGCTGCTGCCGAGTCCTCAGCTCTCTTAATCCTAGCAGTCAAAATTTTTGTTAACGTCTGCTTGATTTGACGAGGCAGCTAAGACAATCATGTGTTACAAGCTTTATCACAGTCTCTGGTGCTTTTGTAGCTTTTACCCTGGCTGTGAGCTTTAGGTGGAAATATACAGAGAGTCCTCTGGCAAGTCTGTGGTAGCCCAAAATGTAGCTCTGTTTCTGCGCTCCCCAGAGCATCAATTCAAGAGCTACTCTGCCTTTGTCTTCTAACTGCAGTTCAGGTTAATGGCATTGATCCGCTACATCCTTTATACTTTCAGAAACCAATAAGTGTCTCTGCTTTAGGCAGAGATGAAAATAAAATGAAGGTCCTTGCCACGAAGGGCTTAGTCTAAATCGCAGATGACGGAAGATGAAGGATAGACCTGAGAAAGGAAGAAATGAAGCAGGGCAATTGGCAGCAGCACAACCACACATAGGCTCTCTCCACGGAAAGAAACCTATTTTAATTGCCATTTGAAAAGTTTTATTCACATTTAATGAGGACTGAGAAAGAAATGAAGGACAAGAATTGAACATCAAGAAATCAAAATGGCTAAAATGGATGAAAATGTTTTGAATTTAAATAAACAAAAAAAGGAGCTGAGATTCTCTGATATTTTTAAACAAATGCATAGTGAATGAACGTTTGCCAAATTTTGCCCTGTGTTTTGTTAGCATAAGTTGGAATAAGTGCTTTTTTAATGTTGCAGGCTGAATGGAAGAAAATCAGTGGTTCCCCTGTGGAAGGTCTTGGGGGAGGGGAGCTGGCAGTGAGCTCCACCATTTCGGGCCAGACGCAGAGAAAGCTGTGTCCTGCAAGCTGAAATATCAGATGCAGATCCCCAGCTGGTGGAAATTGTCACGGCTCCCTTAAAGTTGATGAGTCTATGACATTTTTAAACGGCAACCTCTAAAATTTGCAAAGAGCTCTGATCACAGAAGATTTACATAACCAAAAAAGACAAATTGGATTCTAAGATGTATCTGGTGAAGAATTTTGGGCAGGGTAAAGGTAAGAAAGAGTGTTACAGAGTCATTAGTAAAAATTCATTTGGAGTATAGCACAGAAACTTGGACACTTGTTCTCCAGAAAAACTAAATCACACAGCAACAGAGCTGTTAGAAGACTGACAGTGATCTTATGGGAACTCGGCTTGTTTGCCCTGGTGAAACAAAGCCTGAGAAAGGGTACAGGAGGGCTGTCTATAAATACATGAGTGGGTAAATATCACAGATAGGCATGCAGCTATTTAAGCTTCAGGACAATGCTAGCAAATACCAAATGGTTATAAACAGGTCCTGAACAAATTTATGCTGGAAATCAGAGAAATATATTTGATTCTTCTAACCCTAAAAATTTCCAGTGCTGATAAGAAAGAGCGGGGCAAATAACCCACCTTCTTTTAGAGGGGTGTATGATGTGTGGGTTAAAGTGATTCTATGACTTGACTGCAGTGGCAGGGACTGGACATCACCCAGGCTCCATTCCCCAGCAGACTTTGCGTTACGCCTACCAGAATCAAAGTGGGCCAAGCATTCATCATGATGGATAAGGTTTAGTGAGAGAAGTCAAATAAGCAGAACCACAGTCAATGCCATTCCCTCACTCTGAGTGAATGCTAATGACACTCGTTCATTGCCGCTTGGAAAATACGCTTGGTAAACTAGGTTAATGGAAGAAAATCCTCTTCTCTCACATATAGGCTCATAGAGGTGGAAGCTATACATTCTGACCCTTGGATGTATTTTGTAGAGCCCTTTTGTATTCAAATTTTTCAATCCTATAAAAGTTTGCTACAGACCTATGCTTCTTTTGCTTTTAAACACACAATGACTACCAGGGTGAAGTAGCATCCTGCTACTCCACTGCCTGTCCTCCACTTTACTCCAAAGTTCTTGGCAGTAGACAGACAGTTTTGAAGACATTTCTGAAGTATGGGAGGATGGAAGGGCAGCATAGGGGATGTGAGACAGGACGAGAACACAGACGATAGAAGCTCTTAGTCAATGCATTGAGGAGGAGCGTCAAAATGTACAGGTCTCCCATCAGTGTGTTTATAACAAGATTTCCACACTTTGCTCAGGTAAAGAGGAAGAGGGCTGATATTGATGGGATTGGTTAGTTGGTGAGGTTTGCAAGAGGATTCCTATTCACAGTTATATGAGTGGTCAACATAATGGGAACATTTGATAAAACTGTAAAACTGGATTAGTCCCCACTCACAGGGGAAATTGCTGTCTGTAGCACAGAAAGTGTCACCATCTGCTGGGTCACTCTCACTATTTTTTGGGTGTCATTGACAGCAGGGCATGCTCAGGGGAGGGTTTTGGGAACCTGCTCCCTTGGCACCTGGCCAGAGCCCCAGCCGGGCACACAGCAGGGCTCAGTGTTACATCGATGGCTCGATCAGGCTTTCAAGAGCTCTCTGCACTACTTTTGTGACAGACCACATGAGCTGATGGAGTTTTATTTTTAGTCCTACAAGACGATGCGTTGACTATGGCTGTTTCCTATGCACTAGATACTGAAGTACCAAGGCACTAGAAGCCTTCTAATGATCCATCAATAAGTGTTACAGTCAATAAATGTTACAGTCAATAAATGTCACCATCTGCCTTACAGTTAGCATCTGTACTCTTCCAGCCCCTATTTATATTATATGATATTCATTTAGATTATAAACCTTTGTATCATCACCAGGTCACTTCAGATTTATTTGTGACACTCTCAATCAGTAGTAAGATGTTCTCCTAGTGCTCCTTTTGGAAGAAAACAAATACTAAATAAACTCCTCTAGTACAAGTCCTGCTGAAGGTTTACCTAGTTTGTTGGAGCCTCACCTCCCTACACTACAGGGTTTGCAGGGGTGCTGTCACCGGGTACCAAGAGGAGGGTGGAGGCCTAGTGGTGGAAGCTGCTCCCTGTCCCCTCAGACAGAACACACAGAGCAACAGCTGAAATCTTGTGCTTCGCCCCAGAATCTCTGGGCACTTCCGGCTACTTTCTTATTTGCTGAGTAAAACTGCAGCCACCCAACAGTGGCTGCTGGATTATGGTTATTTGGCTCAGTCCTCTACCACTTTCTCTTTAAGCTCTCAGTGTTTAAAGACATTAATCTTGTGTATTTTTCCTTGGCTTTTATAGTCCTGTTGGCAGTGATTATAATTTTCAATGCTCTTAGTTTTGCCCAAATAAAACTAATAAGTATGCTCTGATAAATTAGTAGTCACTTGATATGCAGCTTATCAAACAAGGTTTTCCAGAGGCCTTGAATCCTAAAGATCTACAATGTTATAAAAGCCAAGGTGCACGTAAAGAGTTACACCAGAGCCAAACTGAAAGGATAAATAAGCATCTCTGACCTGCTGAATTTCCTAGAGTTCCCAAGCTCAGGTGACACCATCATTTAGCAAACAAGTTGTCTATAAGGTCTACCCTCATAGATCATATTTTCCCATGCCATATTCTCGTGGCAGTCCTTCCAATTTGAATTGGCACAGGCTCTCTGGGCAAGTGGTGCAGTCACCATCCCTGGAAGTGTTCAAGAAACAAATAGACATGGCACTCCATGGTATGATTTAGTGGGCATGGTTGTATTCAAACCAAGGTTGGACTTGATGATATTGGAGGTCTTTTCCAACCTTAATGATTCCATGATTCTAGGATTCCAAGTGCAATTCCACTGAAGTTCTTACCTCATATAAAAATTCCCCTTTTAAGGAGAGCATCAGGCTATTATTACTAGATGGCCTTGTGTTAAACCTTATGTTTCCAACCAAGTAATGGAATATTCCTGCCTTTAAACACAGGAACTGCACTATAAAACATTGAACGAATCCTGGGCTGAAGATTGCCTGAAATTTTTGTCTCCTTTTCCTTGGTCCATGTTTTCTATGCTCCCAATGGAAAGTTTCTGTATTCATGTAAAGCATATTTTTAAGACAGCTCTGCAGCCATTGCTGCCACGTGTTTCAGCCAATTTCCAGAAGGTATATTCCAGTTGCTTATTGATATAGCTACAGAAAGGAACAACATTGCATAGGTAAGACAAGATAATTTTTTTAATTAAGCAAAGTAAGTTTTCCAGTGTTTACCTTGGATTTTCTAGGGCACCTTCAAAGCACTGCAGATGTCTGTATTTTCACTGTGTTACATGTTATGTCTTGATGTCATGATATTTATAAAACTATATGAGATTAATCAGTAATCCATGTAATGGATTGGCTCTATACCTAGTTATCTTTCAACCTGAAGAGTGTTCAGTCCCATCTCTATTAAGAATCTCTATCTGATCAGTGAAACAGACCATGATAAAAGCTGTGTGAGAAAGCTTTCTTCTTTACTAATTGGACTGGACTTGGAAACTAAAGGCTTTCCTGGGAGTATTGTCTATTTTCTTCATAATTATTTGCATATTCAGTTCAACAGCAAAACAAGTCTATAATTGTTCAGTTCAGAAATGAAAATCTGCTTTTCATGTATGTCAGTCAGAAGAAAATGTGCAATCACTGCATCAATGCCAAATAGTACTAAATCAGTACTACCTGCACTAATTTAGAATTAGGAAGTGTATTAAACAATAACTTAAGAAGCAAAGGATGTTAAGGGAAGGAAATTTGTTGGAGACATTGTTTAATGTATCCTTGTTAGTACAAGGAAGAATTTTTCTACTGCTCAACATGTAAATTACATTCACCATCTAATTGCACCAATTGAGGCAATTTGAGGTAGATTAACATTAAGAAATGTTTTGTAAGCAATTTATATTTGATGTTTTACTCACAACAGTATTGACACCATCTTAAAATTTAATAATAGGGGTGGGGTCATTCCTAAATGTAAGCCTCCTGCTTTGATGTCTGACATAACTAATGTACACAGAGATGCTCAAATGCTGCCTCGCTGTGCTGCTGTGGCTTGAATGTCACAGCTTAATGCCACTGGGAAGAAATAGCACCACCAAAATAACTAGATCCAGCTATTTAACCTTCCAAATATATACTAGGAAATGAGACAAAGCCTGCAAAAAAAATGTTGGTGTAGTGGTAAAAAAAAAAAAAAAAAGGCCTGAGATAGAGTGTAGTCCTCACAATTGAAACCCACATTGTCTTCTCAATATTTTGTTCCATACAAACTCACAGGACTGTCTGGACCAGGAATTATTAGTTTGACACCACTATATTATGTTATAAACATTTGTGTCTACTGGTCAAGTACTTCTTGAAAACAGGATTATTTAATTAATTACCACAGAAGACAAAACAACAAGATTCACACTTAAGCAAATTTGCACGAAGTAAATAGGAGTTTTACATGAGAAAGAAGCAACAAAACAATTCAAAGTCTACTTCTGTCTTCTTTTTTCTATCCTAAATTTCAGTACAAAACAAAGGAAAAATACTGTCCTAAACATAGAGTATAAAACCTCATATTATTGTTTATTCAGAAGACATCACTGCAGCAGACAAATTTCATCAGAGGCAACTGCCCCCTGCAACTTCAGTGGATGAGAATAAACCATTCCATAAAACTTGTGTCAGAATACTATTTTAAAAGTAATTTTCTTGGGTGTAGTGTCCCAGGCCGAGGAGTTGATCATAGAAACCTGTAAGGAGTGAGCAGACACATGGGAGACAAACTTTCACCAGCTCTATTCCAGCTTTGATTTCAAGCTCAGACAACTCAACTGATAAGGCACAGATAAGGCTGAGGCACCAGAAAGCAAGTCTTTCACAAATGGGCTCCCCTGTGCCAGTTTCAACATCTTGTTCTTGACATGAAAGCTGTTCAGAAGTTAACTGCAAGCTTGGGTTGTTTTCTAAACCAGCTGGGAGAAAAATGCCATTGGCCACTGTCATGCCTGTACAACTGTACTATTTTTGCTGAAATGAACATAAAAATAGTCTTTTGAACAAATCTTTCATACATAGATGAAACTTTTCAAAGGAAAAGGCAAGCATTGCTGTTTCCTGTCATTCATAATGCTCTGAAATGGTAAAAGAGGAGTTAGAGACACCATCCACTGCTGCTATTGCCTTAAGAGAGGAACTGGACTGCTTACCAGCTCCAGTGAGGAAACATCCCTCTGAATCTGCACGTAACTTCTTTCCAGGAAGGATGCTTCTCAGTTGCTACAGAAGATGGCTCATACATCACCAAACACCATTGCACTATTCTGCAGTGTAGAGGAAGTGCACAAGAATGAGAGAAACACTGATACAGGAAGACTGTACCTTTTCCAAGCTTCATAGCTCATTATGTTGAACTCAAATTTTCATTTTTGCCAAATTAAAAGGCAACGGAGACAACTCTGACAGGAGCTTTGTAGAGATTTTCCTTCCTCATTCTCTCCTATTGTTTTCAATGCATGAAGAAATAATTCCTGTTCAGGGAAAATGTCTGAATTTCTCTGGATTGTGAATATTAATGTAAAAAAAGGTTGGTCTTTACACAGAAGTTGCAACTAATTTTTAATTTAATAAATGCGACATTGTGTTTGGATCATAGCTAAAAATTTTGCATACGTAAAAAATAAGAAGTGAAAATAACAGTACATCTGAAACTACTTGAGGTCTTTATCTGTGCTTTTTCAAGGAAAGGTGCAAACCTTTGAAGACTTCAACAGGGGAGAATTATGAATCAAATAGTTCAACACCATATATACTTATTTAAACATTACACAAAACCAGAGTGTAATGTACTTGACTTAAAAAATAGCAGCTACAAAGTAACCCCACAGTTTTGATTTGGTCCCTGATAAACACACTGAGATCTTTGCCTAAGCAACTACAAGAGCAGGTCTTCTGCAGTGGTAATGAAACATAAATAAATATTGAGTGACAATGTTGGGATAGTCTTATTCACACGGAGATGGTCTTTACTCCTCAGGGACACTGCAGGGCTGTTTGAGGAGCAGCTACTATTCCATACAATAAAGAGATCAAAATTTAACTGCAAGACACTTCTACTTAAGACTTGGTTTGTGCCTTTTGATTTGCAAAGCACAAGACAGATCATTTGCTTTAGTTTAAAGTACATTTTAGGGGTGTATTTATTAAACACTACAGATTACCTAAAATATATGTATATATATCATTTACAGCCAAATAGCCTAATGAAATGAGAAACAGAAACAATGGCACATCATGCCTGCAGGACTACAAAGCTGGATATAATTTAGCTTCCTCTTCCAAAAGGAAAATAAAAACTAAGCAAACAAACTTTGTAAGATTTCCACTTTTTGTAGTCAAATATTGTTCTTTTACTAGGTTTGTAAACACTAGGATTTCACATAAGCAAGTCTAGCTTCTACAAAGGCATTTAATTGTTTACTGCAAATTACAGCTGTATATATTTTGATCATGGTGATCAAGCCAAGAGAAATCCTGTTTCAAGTTAAGGGACCTAAAAATAAGATGACTATCAAGAAATATTCCCTTTTAGACCATGAACTTTGACACTGTCCTTTAGTCATAAGTCTAAGAATAAATTGAAAACCCCCGATGTGCTACAACTGTACTTCCTGTAACATATGCTCATGATTGA
This sequence comes from Atrichornis clamosus, assembly GCA_013400975.1. Lineage (NCBI taxonomy): Eukaryota > Metazoa > Chordata > Aves > Passeriformes > Menuridae > Atrichornis > Atrichornis clamosus. Next base: position 25,507 of record WBMZ01000464.1, on the reverse strand, counting down.
GTTATTTCACTAGCACAGGATGTGCTCAGATGAAATGGAAACTGCCCCACCATAACAGCCAGTTGAGCTCCCAAAATAAGGGTGAGTTTGCTGACCACAGTGCAATTAAGCCTCAGCTTTCTACTCAGGCAGGGAGGTATAAATACACTGACAGCAGGAATGCTGCAAATAGCCTGAATATTTAGTTAATAATATTGAAACTTATTCTGGAAGCAAACGAGATCTGCAGACAGCTTTTCCTTTAATGGTTTTGGACAATGCATGCTTACAAATGGAGCCATGTCCCACATGGTCATTAGGTACCATGATCTGTTTAAAGGCACAGGAAGCGTGTGGCACTGGTAGCAAGAAGAAGTGAAAAACACTACTTGAGAGGCATTCAAATTGATGCTGAACTCTGATACAAGTTACACACATGGGGACTAACCAAAGATACTGTTTTGAAGAAAACTCATATAAGCAGCCTGAAGCAAAAAGGAAAAAACCATAAAATTTTTAAATCCATACAAAAATTTTGCCTCAGCTATGTCAATCCCCTGTTGCCTCGAGCACTCAGAGTGTAGCCAGTTGGCCAAGAGAAGTGATTTTTAACTCTCTTGCTTGTAAGGTCACTATTCCCACCTGAGGGCCTACATCTGGAGAAGTGCATCCTGTTCTGGGCACCCCAGTACTGGAGACTTGCTGACAATCTGGAGCCAGTCCAGCGCAGGGCCATGAAGATGATCCAGGGGCTGAAGCACTCCATAGAAAAGGAGAGGCTGGGAAAGCCGGGCTTGCTCCACCCGGGAAACAGCTGGCTCTGTGTTATGTCATGTAGCAGAAACCAGACTAGATGCTTGTAGTTACTCAAAACTCAACTAGAAAAAGTCCTTTATTAGCCTTGATTGACTAGAGGACTAAAGAGCTCCAGGTGTTTCTTCTGACCCAAGTTATTCCATGATGCTGCTCTGGGATTATGTGAGGTGAAATGATCCAGGTCTGTCTTGAAGGGAGCACACTGTTTGAAGGAGGGCAAGTAGTATTGCACAACAAGAGCTATGTTCTAGAGGCAGACTATTCCAACTCTCCACCAGCTGGTAGCACGGGCCACCTAGCCAATTCAAAGCTAAATCTTTCTGAGGGGCAGCCCTGCTGCCCAAAGCTGTTTCCCCAGAAGGTGGCACCTGCATGAAATCACCCAGTCTGACATCCTGAAAACAGAGGCAAATGCAAGGGATACCTCTAGTTGCCTGCTTTCTGTTCTGGAGAGCTGAAAATGGAAATCAGTCTTAAAAAAATTCAAAATAAAACGTTTAAATTCCAATGACTTAGCAAAAATTTTTTTTGTACTGACTTTAGAAATCTTGTGTCTTTACCAGTACGAATAAAATAATTTAGATAAAATACAAAAGCAAGTGTCATTGTCTTACCATCAAGAAATTACTCACTGTGAAGATCTTAACTGTAAGTACTTGAGACAAAAATAAAAGAACAGTAAGAATAACAATAGATACATGTGCTAATGAAGCTACTGATAATACTAAGGAGAAAGTGAGAATGCAAGGCAGGAACAACAGCACAGTACATAAAATATAAGACCTATGCAGAAAGATGGAGCATGTCTTCAAATACTTAGAAGGGCTATTGCAAACCATATGGAAAGAATGTGTTTTTCATGTCTGCAGTCCATGCAGTGAATAAAAACAGGTTTAAATTGCAGCAAGACAAATTCAGATTGGACATGGGGAAATGTCCTTACAGCTTTTCTAGAGGGATGTCATAACCTTTGTATTGTTAGCAACCTTTAAGAAAACACTAGACCTGTATCTGTCAGAAGGGATATGTCTACACATGTTCCTGCCTGGCAACAAAAAGATGCACTAGATGAACTTTGATGTCCTTTCAAGCCAAATGATTTCATACAGAAACCCCTATATACCAAACAATTAAAAAACCCATAAATCTAAATTACAATCTAAAATACAATCTGAACGAGAATTACAGATACAAGTTAAAGATCAGTAATCAATGAACTTTAGAGAAAAATAGCCAATCTTTCCTTGTGATGGTATTTGCTTATGGAAATCCATAGTAATCAGCTTGACATAAAAAAATAGGAATAAGCTCAAGGCATTTTATTACTCAGTATTGAATAAGCAGATGAGACAGCATCCCTTTATCAAACAGAACCTCTGTGACTCTGACTTAAGCCATGACCTGTGTTGTGGAGAATGTCAGGCTAAATAATCATCATTCTCACTTCTGGTCTTAAAATGCATAAAACAGAATTTCTCTTCGGTCAACAAAGACCAGAAAGACTGAAACATTTATGGTGATTGCATATGATTTTCTGGGACAAGAAGTTGCATTCACAAGAATGCCTCTGATTTACTCTTTAAGAATATTCAGGAAAAGAAAAAAAACCAAAAAAATCCCAAATCGTTTGCATATCCTTCAAGAAAAAGGAAACAGAAACTCAAAATTAACCTCTTGGTGTTAGCAAGAGGCTATAGGATTTCGTTAGCAGGATGATGTTAGGCAATCAACTTTTTCTTCCTCTCAGCTATTTCAGGAGGTGACCTCACCCAGATATCTAATAAAATCACAAAAGCTGAAAAGCATAGTATGCTGAGCTCACTGATGTTCTTAGCACTGTCTCTTAATAGTTACTCCTACAGTGCCTCCCCTTACCAGCAAGATGAGCTCAATGAATGGGAATTAATTTAATCATGTGTCTCTGCCAGAAGCAGCTTCTCCTTCCTGTCGTCTTCTGGCAGTGAAAGGCTCTCCCCAACTGCAGAGTTCAGACTGCTGAGTACGTACAAATTTTGTTCATGATTTCTGTCAGTCCACACTGATGCTACACATAAATGTGTGCAAGAGTATCTCAAAACAATAAAGCCATCCCATTATATTCTTAGTTCTGTTGCAGGGTAATTCTCCTCCTGAATTTTAGCAGTGAAAAAATGCATCTGTGCAAGCAGTTAAATATAAGTGTATTTGAAGGTTAACCTGTAGTAAATTAATGGTAAGTCATCAAAACCTGTTTATATACAGATCTTAAAAAATATCCAAGCATAACTAGCAATCAAATAAACCTGCTAATTTTGTAATTGTTAAAATAATGTAGATAAAAAGAATACTCTTTCTCAAGACTTACAGTCAGTGGTACATGAATAAATATTACGATAATCTTCCAGATAAGAAAGAAGACTATTCCATGCTGACTTTTCCCTAGACTTTAGCTATATATATGGCAGTACTGTTTGCACACATAAAGGTTGTAGTGCATGCAGAAGTTAATCCATGCCTTTATTTGCATTTGCAATCAGGAACAATTTTTGAAAGTATAAAAGCCGTAGAGTTGTAGTAAACTCACTGAAAGAATATGTATGGATGATGTCTGTCTTAAGAATATCCTGTCTTATATATAGCTATTAATTACTTTTATTTAGTTGGAAAGTAGTATGGTATATGTAAACTGTCTTCGATGTCTTACCCAGCACCAGTGCTAGGCACCAAAATAAGTAACAATCTGAAGAGAAGGCTCAGGATCAAACCCCAGGAACAATCATTCCCGCTCTGAATCCAGACACATGGAACATTATTTCCTACTCTCTTTCTTGGTGTTCTCTCCCTCCTTTGTATTTACTTTACTTGTCCTCTGTGGGTTTTTCCTCTTCTTTTTTTGCCATTACTGGTAGTTGCTGTTGTAACACAAGCTTTTCTGCCCAGAGGAATTTCACTGCACATCCATGAAGAAATCAGTAGCTAGTACTGCCAAAACCATTTCTGTAACCACAGTTCAGACAAACTCAGGATTTTAACGGATACAGAATGCTAAAAGGGATCAAATGCCAATTAATGCCTTGGCCACTATTAAAAAATATTTTAAGTTTCTTTTTTAAAAGAAATTAGATGTTTTGGAAGACAAACCTGGTATTTGGTCTACTTTTGAAAACTATCCAGTAAGATTGGTAAAACCATCTTCTGATGGAAAAGTGTGACACTGACCAAGTACAAGTTTGCCTTGAAATCTCCTTTTTAAAGAAAAGTACTAAAAGTTTGAACATTTTTCCTTGAGATTTTAAATAAAAATACTCTGGCTTTCTCAACCTATAAGCCAGAATCCAGGGACATTTTTGAATCAAAAATGTTACTTTTACATAGCCCATACCTTCTGGGAAAAAGATCTGCTCAGATGCATTGTCCAGTTTACCCCCACCCTTTGATCCCTGACTTCCAGCTGCGTGTTTTCTGCCAGGGATTGGTAACTACAATCACATCAGTGTGCAGGCCTGAACAGTCATTCAGACAATTTCCAAAATGTAAAGGCTCTATACCAACTAGAGAAAAAAACCCCAGTCACCTGTTCCAAATGTAAATGTTAGCTCACAGGTTACAGTTCGGGCATCCGTGCTCCAGCACGGACAGGTTGCAGCAGCACATCCCTCAGCTGCCTTGACCACATCCCCAGACCTTGACCACTTGCAGGGTCTTGCTAGCAGGAGTGTGCTAAGTGGCTGCATACCAGGCCAACTCCTCTGCAGACAGACTGCACATCCCTGGAACCTGCACCCAGGACAGCTGCTACTGGTTATGCCTGATTCTGCCCCAAATTCTCCAAATAAGCAGCATAGCCAGTGTAGGACAGAGGACTGGAGGGCACATTTTCTGTGTAATGAAGTAATGACCAGCCAGAGAAGTGAGAACAGAGACAGCAACTGCAGTTTAAAAAAAGAAAAGTCTTGTGATTTCTGAATGTAGGCTCCACACCCAGACAGGGATGACTGAGTTTGGTTCATCATTGAGGCTCTAGAGTGTCAGCACGAAATAATATATGATCAACAGAATCCAAGCAGACAACATGTATGTTAAACAAATAGCTGAAAATAACAACAAAAATTTGACAGTGTTGATAGCTGCCTATTTAGCAGCTTAGAAGCATCATGAATGATTTCACAAATTGCTGCTCAGATACAGTGACAGCATTCAGCTGTCTAGGTCACTCAACTGGACATTTAGCCCTATCTGCACCATCCTTCAAGAGAGTAACGTGAACCTGTTACTAAATATGATCCTGAAGTGTCAGCAGTCCAAAAAATGCACTAATCCTTTTGCTACACTTCGAGAGCTTCACATTTGATTGGTAATACTACACTGATAAAAAAATATCTGCAAAGTGAAGGATAGGCACATGGTCAAACTCGAATCATTTGAAGCAACGTATAAATCAGGATTTTTACCAAGCTTGCCCTTCCTCTTCTTCATGCAAGCCTCTCAGTCATGTAACGTGATGTAAAATAGCACAGAACACAAAGTTCCCATGTAGGGTAGTGACCCTTTTAAAGTGGCATAATAAATCTTATACAACCTTATTACATTCACAGACCTGTTTAGAATTTTCATTTATGTATACTTGTATCTTGGTCCTCCAAACAAATCTACAAAATGCAGCATTTGTCTTTTTCAGGACACAATCCTTTTATAAAACCTACCAAGATAAATTTTCCTAGTTTGCAAAACACTACAGAAATAATATCAGCACCTCTATGAACTATGGCAGAATGTCATCCATCTTTGACCTAGATATACGACTTAGCAGAACATACACAACCCAGCTCCCTGTCAGCTGATTAAGAATGATAAAAGATAGTTCTCTGGAGGAATGACAGATGAGGAAATCCATAGTATTCACAAATCTTGCCTCAAATCTTTATCAGAAATGAAAAAAAGCTTTAAAAAATCACAAGATTGGCTTCAAAATCATGAGATGTGATATATGAATTAATTTGAAGTAATTTATATGCTGCTGAAATGTTGAGCCTCTAGAGTGTGCTCCAGTCATATTTTCAAGCATTTCCTTAGAAAATGAAATGTGTAGATACTTTATTTCCAATGAAAGCTGAGATGCCTTCATAAAGGTAGTAATTCAGAACAGAGAAATGTGATACTTAAAAAATCTAAAAGTTTAAAAAAAATTTTTTTTAATTGTAAGATTAAATTATTAGCAATACAGTATAATATTAGAAATATAATAGAGGAGGAAATAATTAAACTGACAGCAGAAGTCTTGAAAACACATAAGCATTTCTGAAGAAAGGAAGAAAAATTTCTTCTGGTGCTAAGGAACATAAACTTCAGAATTTAAGGGGGCAACTTAGCAAGCCATATGGGGTGCCAGTTCAGTCATTCTCTCAATAAGCAGCAATACCAACTGCAGCAAAGAGAGACTAATTACAATATTGAACACTCTACGCCTTTACAAATTCTGAACTGATTCCTCAAAGAGGGTTGGCTTGCAAAAAATTTTAGATTTGCTTTCCAATAATTCATTCTCAGCACTTTTTATTTGCCCTCCAAGACTCTTCTCATATTAATTTTAACTTTTCAAGACACTTCAGCATCTAGGGCTAAAAAGTTTACTTTTATTTAAAAGAAAGCAGGTTTTTAAAGAATAATATAATCACAAAACAGCCCAAGTTACAAATAACCTCAAAATATTACCTGGCCCAACTTTTTGTGCAGAAAGGGAGTCTTGATGAGATTATCTAGCACCCTGTCCAATTGCACCTTGAAAATCTCCAGTGATGGAGGTTCCAATACTGAGGAAGTTGTTTCAGTGAACGTAAAAAAATTCTTTCTTATATGGAGATGAAACCTCTCCTGGTGCAACTTTTACTGGAATACTGTGATGATGTGCCCCCCAAACCTTCTTTCCTCCAGGGAGACTAACTCCTTCAGTCTTTCCTTGGTGTGCAGGTTCTCCAGCCCTTTGATCATCTTCGTGGTCCTCCTTTGGACCTTCTCCAGTCTGTCTGCCTCTTCTGGAATTGTGGGGATGAGGACTGAGCACAGCACTCCAGGTGTGGCCAGACCAGAAGAGTGGGAGGATCACATCTCTGCCAGTCGCAGCCCTGCGGATGCAGCCTGGCACCCGGCTTGCCTTGGCTGCTGCAGTGGCACACTCCTGGCTGCTGTTCAGCTTTTGTCCACCAGCGGCTGCAGGGGTCTTTCAGCAAGACTGCTCCCCAGCCACACTTCATTAAACTTCGTACCATTCTTGGTTGCCCACTCTTGCAGCCTGGCCAGCTACCTGTGCGAGACGGCTCTCCTTTCTGATGTGTCCATCTCACCACCCAGGTTGGTAACATCAGCAACCCCTCATCCAGATCATCTATGAAGATGTTGAATAGCACAGGGCCCAGTATTGATCCCAGGGAAATCCTACTTGTTGCAGGCTTTCAGCCTCAGCACAAATCATTGCTCACTACCCTCTGAATGCCACCTCTTAGCCAATTAACTAGCCCTCTTGCAGGCCACCCATCCAGTCACTTGCCACTTTGTGCAGGAGAAGGCTCAGGGAAACCATGTTGAACGCTTTGCTGAATCCAGCAAGAGGCTGAAGTCTCAAGGAAAATGCCAAACATTGCCATACAATCACAAAGGCGAGCAACCATGCATCGTCCAGCCTAAGCATTTACTTGAGACCAAACTGACATGAGACAGCAGTGCCTGTTGGCTCTATCAAGTCCACTGTAAGTCCCAACTATTCTGTTCACAAATAAGAAAACAAAATTCTGTATTATGCATTAGATGTGGAATACAAATCAACCATGCCAATAATCTCCTAATTTTCCCAGCAGTCCTGCAATAAGTATGTAGAATTAACCATGGTAACAGGCATAAGTACATTCAATTAATATTTGTTCACTGACATGACACATTTGCTCACTGAATGTCTGCATGACAATTTGATAAGCTAGAAGCTTCTAAGTGTGGAAAACAGGCAGGGTCCTGTGAGCACTGTTCTTACATATTCAGACTCAGATGGGCAGCTTATTTTCTATGCAGAATTCATGTAAATCTGAATCTATAGATTTAAAATATGTCATTTTTTCCTACTGTACTCAAGTGGAATGTATAGCACTTCAGATTCTCCTCAAGCTTCCCATGTCACACATCGGTCAAGCTTCAACGAGAGCAATGAATGCTTTTGCCCTCAACTTGTCCTATAGCCCAGTGGCTAGAGCACTCCTATGGACTGTAGATGGACATCGGACTTCCCTGCAGCTTGTGATGTGTGTGCTGTAACTACCAAAAATCAATACAGTGAGATTCCTTTTATTGACCTGCCAATAGTATGAGTAGCTATCAGTTTAATTTTTCTGCGACTTAACCATATGAATTTCTCTATTAATGATGGCAGTATTTATGTTCAATCAGTAAATGAGGATGAAAAGCTCTCCGTTTCTGGCATAACAAGAAAGAATAAAAGATTAACAGACCTTAAAAACTGTATAGATTCAGATCTGGTAGCAGGTGATTGTTGAATTGTGAAATATGACTCCATAATCATCTAATTTGTCACTCAGCCCTCAACCAGGTAACACACACATAGATTTATTCTGGAGATTTACTTAAGCGCTCACTCTGGTATTCCTGTGTACACACTTCACTGTGCAAAGCCATGCTTCAAACAGGCTGGAACACAGCCAGATTTCTTCATACAGTGTGGAGAGACAGATTTCCTGAGGGAGAAAAACTACTGTCCAGGGTCTGACAAACAGTTCCAGATGCATAAAGCAGCTCAAAAGCACACAGGTGCAGTACACGGGCCAGAAGAGAAAAATGAGCAAAGGATGGTGAAAATATCTTGGCAGAGACACAGTCAGGAAACAAGCCCACGTGACAGTAGGACTTCATGGTGCATGGCAAATCGCTAACAGACTCTCGCACAGAAAAAAAGTTAACAGGAACTGGCATTGGCTTTCATTTTCCCATTCATACCCTGTGCAGGGCTCCATCAGAATAGCAAACACAATGCCTCAGCTATAAACCAATACACAATAGCCCCATGCCAGGCCTGCTGATCGCAGAGAGCCTTTAGCTTCTGCAATCTCTTGATTAGGTCCCTGATTGGGCCTTTTTCAAAGTGCTAACACAAAGACGTGCTTTCCTACCCAGCGAGTTAGGCTCTGTCCTACCCTTTCTCACACCCACCGTGCGTGTTTTAAATTTTAGAAAGACAAGGAGCTTGAAAACACTTCTGAAGCAAGCACCATAATTCAACACCATTGTGAATTTCATTATTTAAATAAAATGCTATTACTGAGCAAACCTCACGTTGCTCATGAGATTGTGCATCAGCTAGTATTTAATCAAAGTAATTTTTAGCTGAGCTAAAAGAATAGAAAACAGGCTGGTAAATACCAGAAAGCTGGTATTGAGTTCATGGGACACTTCACTCCAGTACAATGTACAAAGAACTGAAAAAACCCCTATGCTTTTATGAACCAACTAATGAGGAGTGCTACTGAATGCATACTGCTAGTGAGCTCGCTTGGTGATTGACCTTATAATCATCAACTATAGAAACACATGTATGCAGTCAAATAACACATCCATAGAGAATCAAGTTTAAAAAAAACTCCTAAAGCATATGATTTTGGCCAATCTAAAAATGACACAATTTAAAACATCATGAATTATAAGAAAAAATGTAAGGGGAAATCGATGTGAAAGCAGGATGCAATTGAACTCAAAAAGCATGGGTGAATAGCAATGCAATAGATTACTTCTTACTGTCACCAAAACAGTCTTGATAGTATGTGAAAATAATTATTACCTGATAGCCGTTTATTTAGACTTTTAAGTAAACCATTCAAACAGTCTCCAGCCAAGCCTCAATGGGAACATGCCCACATTACCAAATTCTTATTGCATTTGGTCTCATTTCTGCATGAACTCCCTAAAGAAGAACTTTCCCTTTTGTCAAAACAAAGGCAATCTTCAGAAGCCTGGATGCACTGATGGTGAGGTGTGCAGTCTGCCTGTCGCCTCTCTTTTGTTCTAGTTCATGCTTCAGGGCATGCAAGCACCTGTAACACTCTTCTCAGGGCACAGCAAACAAGAAGCCAGCTCCTTCAGTTTCTCATCTATTCCCCTCACAGTTCTTTAATAGCTCTCTCTGTTTTCCTTCAAAGTGAAAGTCAATTCTGCCACAATCATGCAAGAAATATACAAATTCCGCAGCTGAGTTGCCTTGACTCAGGTAAATCTCTGTCAGGTTCTCAATATTATCCAGTAAACTTCTTATGTTTGTCACAGTTTGCTACGCCTTCCTCTAATATGCCAGGCAGCTGATTTAAACCTGCTCAGTTTTTAAGTTCAGATGGGTAAGAGTCCAACAAGTACAAGTAAAGACAAATCATGAGTAAAGCACAGTCTGTATATTAGACACAGGAAAATGTAGGGCAAAGTTCTTGACCTAATTATGTATATCTTTATTTGTTGCAACACACACTTCCTGGCCCAGTTACAGTAGCATAGGTCACTGCCTTTCCTCTAAAAACTTAAGATCCAGCCAGATTCGTAACAAGCCACACAAATGTCTCACTGATCCATGTAATAACTTTTGTATTTGGTGAGATGGTTTTTGTGACAACAAAAAACACCCCTAATTCTCAAAGTTGTTGGCAAATATGACAAAGCCATAAGAAAGCAAGTTAGATTTTCTATTAAAACACACGTGAAATTCTGTTCTAAAGCTACGTAAGTGTATTTGAGCAACTGTACTGCAGATTTCTCCAACTTCTGAACGAATTCTGTGAAACTCAGCTGAACCAGAAGCACTGCATTTTGGTCTCTTACTAGGTATTCCCAATAGAAAGAAACAAAAAATGGAGTGACTCTTCTAATATCCTGATTGCTTCATGATCTCCCTCTCCCAAACCCTCCTGTAACACTCAGCTGCTCTGAACACCAGAGCAGCCATATGTTGATGCAGAATCTTTCTTTGTTAAAAGCTGTCCCTTCCTCTAGACTGGCTGCAGGCACAGAAGTTCAGACTAAAGAGCTCGTTCAACATTTTTGTCTAAACATACACTCTTCAACATATTCCACGTTCATAGATAGGCTTTTTGCTCTCCACACTTCTGACCATCTGTTGGAGGGCAGGATGCCCACTGATGTTAGCCAGAATCTGTGCCAGTTGCCAAAAGAAGGGGATATATAGTCCTGCAAGTGACATCTGTTTCACCAGAAGCCCTTTTCTCTCTGAACAATGTTTCTCTTTAATTTCAGGCAGACTTGTTAAGAACAGTGTTAAAAAGACAAACTCATGAAAAATCCTGGAAAGTATTGGAAGGGAAGGGAAACATAATGATGGTCAGCATAAGGGTACATTTCACAAATCTATCAAGAATTGTAGTATTAAGATGATGGGAATATTGGAAGAAAATTGTAGGTATTCTGGCTGTATGGACAATCTCATGGCACATGAAGTCACTAAGGGATAAGATTAACCACAAACGACTCACTGTAATTTATCCCAAGACAACAGTTGTGCTCTTAAAGAGAACACTGGAGGGAAAGGCACAACTGAATGTTTAATAAGATAATGCCTTTTCACATGTATGAAAGAAAAAAGAGCAAGCCACTATGTACTCTTAACCAAATCTTATGGATTCAGTGAGACATGTGACAGTTTGTGTGTGACAGAAGGGACACCAAACAATGCACACTGCCTGTCTTCTGCTTGTAGACTTATCAGCACATCTAGAAGTTGAGTCCCTAACACAGAGCAAACGTTATTCAATCTACTGACATCCGTGAGGTTTCTGCAAGAGAACACAAAGTCTCTGACAGTTACATCCCAAACAGAACTTGTGAAGTATTACCAACAAATGCAAAAGAGAAACAATGATGAAGAAAAGAGGGAAAGATCATCAAGGAGTCATTAGTACTTATAGAAATAGAGAGATGACTATGATTAATTGACTGCTATTTCTGGAATGGTCAATGAAAGGAGAGGATATAATCCAACAAGATACAAAACTCATCTCAGAGCACCACTGACTGCATTCCCTGAATCTTTTGTGCATTAAGCATATACTTTATATGTAGAAATCTACACTGTAGACTTGTAAACTTAGCTCTGAGTCTGGAGCTAACTCCCACTCTAAGAGTTCTGACTCAAGACCAATGATGACTTGTCCTGGCTGTGTGCTTCATCCAAATCATAGCTGGTTTAAGGATAAGGCATATACTCACACCAAAGAGCCTGAAAAAGCTCCTGAGCTTCTCAGCACAGAATATGATACAGCCTTTTTTCCATCCAACAACTTGAGTCCTTTGAGGTCAGTGATAAAAGTCCTCTCTCCCATTTCCCCAAGATTTTTGTTCTGTTGCAACTGTGTCTCAGTTGGAGAACTGCTGCACCGTTGACAGAACAATTTAAGTTTAAAGTTAGTTTGGTTTTAAGGTAAGCCAAAAATTATTTGGAGTTACCTTAATATGCTTGGCTGCAAATTAAAGAAATTTAACAGCTGCTACATGAGCAGCTGAACCATCTCTGTACGGAGGGTGAAAAACTGCATGTCCTGGGATGGAAAGGACAGCTGGGAGCAGGAAGTGTCACCATCGTCACTACGTGAGCCTCGTCCCTTGTGAGTCAGCACCCTCACTGCTCCTATTCTTAACATCCTGCTCTCATAAATATGTCGTTCTGAACAATAGGCTTTCCCGCTCACATTTCCAGCAGTACACCATCCACATAAGAGTAACTGTAGAGTAACTGTAGGCAACACTGTAACACACAGGTTGTGCAAGAATTACATCAGTATTGGAAAAAGTCATAGAGCATCACACAAACTCTTCACAGTTATGGGCTCTTTCCCATAATATAAAACACAGGGGGAAACTGAGTTGCTTTCAGTTAAACCGCCTGGCAGTAAAACCATGGAAAACCTGAATAAAATTGAGCTAATACTTCTAGGAAATAGCTAAGTAAGTCCCAAATCTAGACTGCTGAATTATACTCAAAAAACAGAACTTATTACATAAAACCTACCCTTGCAGAGCTCTTTAGCATTTGGTCAGAATAGTCCAAAGAGGTGCTAGAGATGAGAAATGTAAAGTTAGGCTGAAACAATCATTAGCATTTTCCTTCCCGATTCTCATTTTCAGGATACATCCTATTTGTTTGAGACTCCAGCACTGTGCCCATTCCCAAACTGTCTGCTAGATACAACTCCCTTCTGAAACTCTGCTCCTAAATTCACTATAGGCCTGATCCCTGACTATCCTTACAGTTCCCCAGCGAATTTATGGACCTATATTCCTGTTTTGGTTAGGCTTTTCCCCAAAACGGAAAAGTTTAAATGTGCTCTCTTTTCACCCCAAGCCCTACACATTTTGGAAAGTATGCAGATTCTGAGATAAGGTTCCAAATATACATAGTACAAGCATAACTTTAATTTCTGAAGTCACACACCTCAACACATTCAGTCTAGAATATTTAAAAACCTAAACAGTGGCAAGTATCCTCTTTTTTTTTCCTGGAACTTTTAGTCAAAACTAAAGGTAGAAAGTAGAACAGACATGGACAAGGAACCATAAGGATTTTGGTCTTTAGTCAAGGCTGAAACAGACTGGCAGGGCAGTGATTTTCAACACTGTGGTCCTGCTGCTGCCTTTGCCATTTCTCTTGTTATACAAGGGATGAACTTGATTCCTCAGTCTAGTACCATCAAAAACCTCATACATTTGTTCTACAAACTGATTTAGATGGAGTACTACGACATCTAACCTTGGATGTTTTTATACACATAGGTGGCTTGGCTCCTATATAGTGCAACTTGGCGTAGAGGGCAAACTCAAGGCAGAGTGAGCAATTTAAAATAACAGATTTCTTCCTTGCTTTCCCTCAAGAGTGGATTTGGGGGATGCTGAATTTGGACTGCCTCAAGTAGCCTGGGGTGATGCTGGAGCAAAGAGCATCACATACACCTTATGCTATACATACCTCTCAAATTAATGGGCCTTAACCTGCACTCCAGTGAGGTGAGTGCTAGTAATTAGTCACCTACATTGTTCCCTTCAAAAAGCAGCAGAAATACTTTTAGAAGTGGTGAAAACACAGCAGTGCTGCCTGTCCTTTGGAAAATAGATATCACCTGGTGAGAGAGCAGTAATTCACAAGTTCAAGGTCACACACTTTAAAAAATATTAGAAACATGATTTTTAAAAGTGAAAAATACTACAGCTTAATTCTGACATACAGGTGAACATGCACTTGTTTAGGTTCTGATTTATGTAACTTGAATACAAATCATACATTGTATTAAGCTAAGAAAATACATTAACAAATGCGTGAAATGTGTGAAAGAAAATCACACAATGATACACATATAGAAAGCAAAGAACTATTGTTTTGTATAACTATATATCACAATAGCCTGAAATTCTTTCAATACTAATTTGCTTATAGCACCAAATGTTGGGGTTATTTAAGCCAAATGGCTCTTATCCACACACAAGGCTTTATTTTCCTACCATTTAATTAAGAAAAAAACCTCAAGACATTTCCTCAAAGTTTTATAGCTTGTACTTTTGGGTTTTGGTTTGGTTTTTTTTTCCAGTGGTAATATGCCTTATGATATCAATATATTAGAGCTTTAGTATCAAAGATTTTTTCATGGTTGATGTGTTAGAGAAACTTGCAAGCTTTTATTTATGTATTTCTAAATCCCTGTCCTTTGTAGTAGCTCAGCACTTTGCATAAATTATACTTAGCCTCACAAACCTTGTGGAATGACGAGTCCCAGACGTTCTCCCAGATTTTATTTTCCCAATGAATATGGACCTAGGTGCAGACCCATAGAAGGTTTTAAGAAAGTAACTGCTCTTTAAGCTGGGTTTCAGCTGCTATCAATGGGAGCAAGAAGTCTTTGTGGGTCTGGACCAGTGTGTATTACCTGGGACAACATAAGAAATCTCTAGCAGAGGATGACTCAAACCTGTTCCACCATAATGTGGGCTGTTATCCTAACTGCTTGGATATTCCTCAGCTTCTCAAATGCTTGAAATCAAGGGGGATTTGCAAGTTTGATCATCCATTTCATTACTGTGATTAGCAGACAATTATTCCCCAAGCAGGCAGAAAACTATGTGTGTTTCAAAAAAGATAACACATTTTAGACATGAAACTATCTGTCTTTTCAAAACCTAGCATGGCTAAAGATCTTCAGCATTAGCTTTTACGCCAACATGTGGTATCAGACAGTCTCTCACGTCCGGTCTGATTGCTTAAAATAACACATTGCCATTCCTTTGGGGTTGCACCACGACTTCATGTTGATATAAATAATGGCTGTGGTTTAAGCTTCCTTGTAGGATGCTCCATAAAACTTGCTAGGTTCAATTTCAGAAACTTCTTCAGAACAGCAACACCATGACTAAACAAAACACCTCTTTTGTGCCTGAAATGTCTGTATCTGTCAGAAAGAATCTGGTCAATAAAAGGAATACCTTCATGTTAGGATATTTTGATACAAGGATTTTGCTACTGCAGCTGGTGAGAGAGCATCTGCTAGAACAAAAACTACTTCATGGAGAGGCTTCCAGGCTGCCATACTGTTGTGCTCTGCCTAAAGCTTTTGCTTTCAGGCCAGCATTTACACTTGGTACTTCCTGCTGAGAACTGTGTTATTTCAGGAAGTATTCTGATATGCCTAACAGACCGAGGAAAATGTCCGGGAGTTCCATATAAGGCCAGGTCTTCACAGTCACTTTCTACATAGTTGCACTTGGGCTGTAACCATTTCTTCAGTCCAGCCAAAGAGTTATCACTGGCACAGATTCATACAATAAAATGACCAATCTAATTAACAAAGCTAATAGTTTAAAGCTATTCTATTATTTTGGTGAGGTCAGTGAAAATTAACCTGATTCCAACTAGATCAGAACCTGGACTTAGATATTGCAGAAGACATGGCACTGGTAAAGGAGAGTCTGGTGTCTGCAAAAATCGAGGGTGTGCAACAGGCTTTTAGCAGCATTTAGCTGGTTTAAATGATGTCTAGCACCTACTGGATGTGGTAAAAATATGCTATGCTTCTCAAGACTAAATCTAACATCTTTAAAAAAGGAACAAATAGTCACTTGTTATAATATAATACCAAAGTAAAAGAAAACAAGAGACAACACTCATCCAAAAGTGAATTCACAGGAAATATCACTGATTACCTTCCACCAGACTCTTCCACTGTATATTCAATACCATGTATATGACATCTGAAAACTTTTCAGAGCACAAATAGAGCTCATTTTCCTCCATAAATGTATGAAATTTCTCCCTGTACCAAATGTATTTTATTTTTAGCAGTTCAGGAGTTTACGTTGAAGCAAAAGGTTTCAATCAAGTAAATTAGACCTTCATTCAATATGTCAAGGTGGAAAGAGAACCAGGGAGACAAACAGTTTCATTTTTTGATGAATTTCCAGATTATGGCATTACAACATTCTCTTCCAGATTCTGCTATTTAATTATTCCACAATACAGTTTGAAAATGCTTTCCTTACTGTTTTGAATAACACAAATTCTTATTGCCAACTCAGTGTACTCCTAGTTATTACAAACAAAAGAATCTGGACAAAGGTACCTTTAAGGCTAATTTGCTACAAGCTTCCATAAACACTGGATGGCAGTGATTTATTCCCAGGGAAAACCTTACTCTACTGCTTGTTTATTAATACGGAAGTGCTGACCTAGGTAAAAAACATATCTATGTCTACAAATTCACTTAGCAACAAGAAATTTCTGGAAGCTGAATCCAGGTAATTCTAATCCCCTGTGCTAAGTTCTGTTAAATGAGGATACACTGATGCTTTTCAACAGCTTTTGTGGAGTTTAGAAATTAGAGGGAATGTAATACTTTTAAAATGTACTCTCTTCCAAGCAGTCCATTCTCACATTTGATCCTCTTTTTACTTCATTACATTCCACATTTCTCAGAATGTGTGTTTATTTTCCTCTGAATATGTTACAATTGCCAAAATTCTGGACTTTTATATGTCTTTACATTAAAAAGTTGCACAACTCCATCTGTCTGGGATCTGTGATTTCAGTTTCACCAAAGTAAATCCATGTTTCTGTGGAAACGTATAAAAAATAAGTTTTTGCTTCAAGCGTCACTCAAATATGTAGAGACAGAGGTCAGGCTGCGGTTCTGGGTAACTGGGTGGTTGTTCATCTTCAGAGATGCACAGACTCCATTTTTTAAAGGAGACTTTCTGTATCTTCACAGCTAAAGGAATGAGGCAGATTAACTATATAACCACTAATATTTTAATTCCTATATCTAATGCATTATCTTTCAGAATCTTGTAGATTGAAAGACTTACTTTCCTATATAGCAGCAGATTATTTGTGTGAAAAATAATCCCATATATATGTTGTCTGTTATGCCAGCACTCAGAATAATCATCACTGTCATACGAGCAACACTTTTGGAGGGAAGATATTTTAACTCACTTGCATTTTTAACCTATTTCCTAGGCAAGAATCCTCTTCTACTTCTTCATTATACAGATTATGTCTCCTTTACTAGATGCAAGATAGAGAACAGTAATTAAAATAGAAAGTAAAAATCTATGATTATGCCTGAAAGGTATTGTTGCTTGCATCAGATTAAACAGAATCTTACTGAAAGATTATGTCCAAATCCTACATGGCATGATACCTTTGATTTCTCTATTTATGTTCTGTACAGCTGTGGTGTTTCATTCAATAAAGTAATTTTCTCAAATAGTGGGATGCCATCTGACTCTTTCATCTTATTTAGAGTGACACTGGAAATAATTTTCCCATCTCATAAAAAATGTAATTATTCTAAGTCTTCTCTTTAATTGAGGAGAAAATGTAAAAATATCAGTAAAAGATTAAAAAATTGAAAAGCAACGTGTCTTATTTAATAATTTAAGAACATTTCATTTTTAATCTGAAGTTTTGAACTATTTTAACAACTTTTTAAAAATCAAATTTTCATCAAAAAATGTTGTACTTTCCATCTCAAAGCAAAGAAAGCATATTCTGAAGGAACCCACACATATTTTCAGTCAAAAAGTAATTGGTATTCTCTGATTGAAAATTTTACCAGGTCTAATTTTAATCCAATTTCTGAAATACTTTCCCAAAATAATTTTTTACAATGTCTTTCCAAACCAGATGTAGTAAAAACTATTACTAATCCTGTCTCTCCTTTTCTCAAAGAATACCTTCATTTCAGCAGGAATAATTGTTAGTCTCACTTCAAACCCCAATTTCAGATTTGCGTTTTCCTAGAACAGTCTTTTCTTTAACTCCGAGGAATACAATAAGCCTCAAATGGCACATTCTAAACTAAGATTTTGCTTATCTGTTAATTGTAGTATGTGCACAAATTTACCAGAAACTATAGATTACATAAATTTTTGCCTTCCAATTTGCCAGACAAATAGTAATCAAATCAAATTTGTAACATTTTTCTACGCTTTCAGCAAACGATGGTGATCCTTGGCCTGGATGTTACATTTAGTCAGTAACAATTGCAGTAGGCAGATGGCTACCCAAGCTGAATCATACATAACCTTATCCAATATTATTAGGGAAATTGAAATTTAAACATTATGACTGAAGCTTTTGTTTATATGTTTAACTAAGGTTATTTGGTGGGGATTTTTTAAAATATACTTAAATTGATATAAGTATCAGTGAGCTAATGTACATAAAATAAATTTCCTCATCTTCTCAGGATTGTGTGGATTTATCAAACTCTAAAACTGGTAAGTGCCGTTGTGTATCAGCAAAGAGGTGAAGAAATCAGACTGAGGTATCGTCTAAATGTTGTCTCCCCACATCAAGTCTGAAGTCCAGGAGCAGAAGATTGGGATGCCTTGTGCCTGCAATGCAGAGTTCCCAGGGAACACATTTTAATAAAGATTATATTTTTTTTAAAAGTCACTTAGCATCACAAGCAGTTCTACTAAGAGTCATATTTCAGGCATATGCTGTTGATTGTAGTTTAAAGCAAAATTTAGAGTGCAGATTAGAGTTTGAACAGAGCTCAGAGGACTAGCAAATATTGGGATGGACTAGTAGTGGGACACACACTGAACACTTCAAGTTTAATCCTATATGAATACATAGATGTGCTATTTTAATTCTGAAGATGTAGTAGAACTGGAATCTGATAGAAAAAAATTTTCTCAGAGTAAAAACATTTGTAAGGTCAAGTGTTACTTGGAAGGGAACATTTCCAAACAACCAGAAAGAAAATAATCACAGAGGTGTAGATGCATGTTTTACTTCAGTTTTTCAAGGCAATCTTACAGCAACATTTCATTTGCAAAGGAGACAACCACAAGATGGCTCCTTTCATGTGATGCGAGCTAAAATAGAAACCTGTTCTGATAACGCAGGCTGTTTACTCTTTTTCAATCCCCTTCCTGAAAAACAGAAACACCAGGCTCTAACCTCCGATGAAAAGGTGGTACCACCATAAATTGCTTTATTAAATCAGGGTTTGGGGAGGAGCACGCTCTTTATAAGAAGTAAGAACTAAACCCCTCAAATACAAGTATCTAATCTCACTGAACATTGTGCAGGTTTCAAAAACACCTGCCAGGCTCAGACACAGATGTTTCACACTGCTCACCTTCTTCTGGATTTTTGTTTTGTTACTCTCTTTGTAAGTGGAAATGGCAATTTCACCTTTTAAAAATATTTTTCTACACAAAGGTTTCTAGATTATTACATTATTAATCCATGCACTTTTTCAGATAAGTTATTTACTGAATGCAAGTACTCAGCAAGTCAGATTTATATTCACCTTAAATGTCAACTCCTTTTTTTTTTTTCTCCTTTATTTTTGTTTTTACAATCAGGACACAATTTGAATATTGACACTGAAGGACCTTTCTGTTACTGTGGTTCAGGCTCAATATAAGTGGAAAATGGAAATGGTTTGGTATTGATTTTTTACAATACTGTTTTTAACCACAATGCTGTTATCTTGCCACTCAAGAAACGTTAATTTTCAGTTAAAACTGGTACGGAAAGTAAACTGTCAAAAAGCCAACAACTATAATTAACTCCCTTATCTTTTAGGAACTAGACCTTTCAGCTGAGCATGGCCCAGATGATTCACATGTACAAAGAAGAAAAGAGTTGCACGAAGGCAGAATTGACAAAGCCTTATGATGAAAAAGGTCACTCTTCCCAGGCTCATAAAAGATGGCAGCTTTACAACTGTAGTGCAACAAATCTGTTTTTATTTATTGCCCATGAAATCGCATCGTTTCCTAAGTAGCAAAGTTTTTTAAAAGGGCTTCTTTACGCATGAGTAAATATTTTTCCAATGAACTCTTGGTTTGCCTTGCAACCCAACCCTAGTTTATTTAACAGTGAGAACGCTTTCTCCAGGGAAGGCAGTCAGAAATGGGGGATGGGAAAGGGAGAAGTTGGCTCTGTCTACAGGGCACAGCTGCTCTTTGCTACTAGCCTCCAATGGAGTAATACATCAGTAATTATTTGAAAGTCAGACAGATTCCCTGCTTTCCTTGCCAGACAAAACTCTGAGAACTGAGGACTGGAAAGGAGGATAAAGGACTTTCAGTTTACTGTTTTTCCACTCATGGCTTTTTTCTCCATGTTAGCAGCTACTGCTGCTATTAATTTTCCGATCTTTGTACCTCCAGAGGCCTCACATACTATGCAAACTCAGGTTTAGCACTTGAGCACCAATGCTTCTAAATTTATGAAATTAATTTTTACAAAATGTTTCAGCTGTTTTCCCCAATAAGTTCCACCTGGAAAAAAAAAAGGAGTTTATTTCTTAGGAGTTTTAGGAATTATTTCAGTAGAATGCTTGGTCTTTGCTGAAGAAAGGTGAAGACAGCCAAAAATCCAGATAAGAACAACATACTTCAAGTGGTGCACCACTCAGCTGTAGTTTAATTTAACCAAAAATAGGAAGCAAAGCTAATCTTTGAACTACTCCCTGAAAATTATGAGTCAACCTCTATATACACTAGGAACATTATGGAAAGTTCCCATCATTGCTAAAAAAAAATCACGGCGTCTAAAGAAATGTTACATTTTCATCACAGTTCACTGAGAGTTTTGGAAAAAAAGGAAAAAGAAAGAAAAAGAAAGAAAAAGAAAAGATGAATAATGCCTGAATAAGTTCACCCTTTTGGAAAATCACCCTCAAAAATAGGAAAACAAAATGAAACACAAGCAGTTATTCTAATGACCCACAGACCCAGAACGAAATTCAGGCATGACATAGGAAGTAGCCAGCGACTCTGTGACAACCTCCTCCAAAGACAAGAGGTTTTATGGGATTCAGGACCAGATAAAATTTGAGGAGCTCCTTATGTGACTGGGCACATAAATGCAAGTGGCATTTATGGAGGCTTCATGTGTCAGCCTTCAGACTTCCAAGATATCTGTTGGCTCTGTGCAAGCACAGTGGAGAACCTTTGTAAACTGATCCTGTTCTGCAGCAGCAGCTGGCAACAGGGACAAATACTCTCGGGCATCTCAAATGGCACTAGAAATATATGTATGGGCAACTAAATAAAGCCCTAAATGTTAACCAGTGTGAGCTTGCTACAGCAAGAATGGAGGAATTTGAATGAACTCTGGATTTGATGAAATTCCACAGTAATTTTTATAAAAAAACCCCAAATAAAACCCTGATTTTGTTCAGTACAAGTTATTATGAAATGCTCCATATTCAACCTGTCTGAAAGAAAAAATGGGCAAATATAATTTATTTGTATCAGAGTGGCACAGCTATGTAACCCGGCAAAGCCTTTTTCACAAACTATGGGTTTAAAATAACATGCTTACTTTTTTAATATATACTTGTTAGATTAGTGAATATTCAAGAATCCTCATTTACAGACCATTTTATTTCTCTGCCTTTAGCCAAAAGAGAACATAAAAGCAAACTTAGCTAAAATAAAACCCATCTCTTCTTCCACTCTACTTTGCCTATAAGTTCTTCTGTGTCTTTTGCTGTTTCTCTCTTAGAAGAAATTTAGTTCTGTTAAATGCCCCAACAAAACATGAAGTCTACCTCCGTGATCTGACAGAAACAGAAACAAAGCTTCTCACTTCCCTTAAAAGACCGGGAATAGAACTGAAGATGAAATTAATGCAAATAGGCCTGCAAATTACTTTTTTTTCAAATATACAAAAATGTGTTCTACTAAGTTTAGTAGGTAAACTCTCTGAGCAACAAAAAGAACAAAGAATGTATTTTTTTAAATAAATAATACTGTAAGCATACTATTTACTGCATTCCAATAAAGAGTTCAGCTTAAAAAGCATTACTGTGATCCTTTTTCCATGAAAGTTTGTAAATCACAATTTAAGCCATGACTGTCAATTTCTTGAATTATGCCATGTGCAAATAGACCATAACAGCAGGTGAGGGAAACCAAATCTATTATCAAGAAAGAAGTTAGAATCACAAACCAGATTTATATTTTATGCATCTGATCTTTTGCACAGCAAGATTGTTGAAAACCTCTTTAAGATTTGTATTGTTCCGTATAGAATCTAGCCACAAAAAGAGAGAAAAAAGAGAGAAAAAAAGAGAGGAAAGCACAAAAGAATGAATTATAATGTAATTGAAATGAAATGTTGAAAGTTAAAACCAGAATTTTCATGTCCTCAGTTTCACAAGATATGACAGTAATTAAAGATTTTTATTTCTCTTAAATTTAATTAACTTATAAAGCCCATTGCCAAAATATTTTAAGGAAGCGAAAGGAAATGCAGAATATAAAAACAAGCATGTTTTTACATTTATCTGGATAATGATTCACATTCCAAAAAATAGACAAATGTAATTTCACAAGTCATATGCCAAATACAGACTGACTTAAGAATCAGTCTCATATAGAGAGCACTGTTCTTGTCTATTTTGGAACTTTTGGTGTAGATCACTAGCACAGAAATAAAAGAGGTTGACTTCATAACAAGGAATCTAGCCATGAAGCAAGATATACAAGAATTCAATTCCACATTCAGAATTCCTGTACAGCATTGCTAAAGTCTCTTTCCCTCTCTGCATTCTGCTTCCTCCTTTCCAAGGGGAATGCAAGGTAGTTGTCTACCTTGCAGAGATTGCTAGAAGGTAAATGAAGTCAGTGTCCATAAGCAAACTAGCCAGACCACTGCCTTTATTTGGTGTGGCAGTTTCTCGATCTCTGTATGAGATAAAAAACACACGCAAATATTGAATATTAATCTTCTCAAGTTCAGGAATTTTTAATTCTTGTTCATCTTCACCATAACCCACGCTTTTGTTGCTTTTCATGATAATTATAAACAATATGTGAACAACTATGTCAATGCTTATACACAACATTGCAAGAAAGTGTTCGATTTTTTTCAACCTAAGAAACTGTGTTCTTTCATATCAAACATTCTGGCAATTACAGGTTTTATAACATAAGTTGTGATATGGGGAGTTTTTTGATTGGTTTGGGTTGGATTTTTTTTCTCTTTTTTCTTTCAACTGCTCCATCATACAAGATCTGCATTATTATTTAATCCCCAAACAAGGCATGCTGATATAAAGTGTTAGCATCTGCCAAGTTGAAAATAGAGCAAAAATGCCCATAACCCAGGAACACAAAGTGCATATAGGATAATGAATTGTTAGACCTTGGGAAAACAAAGGCCAGGTCCAACAAAAAATGAACGTGTTTGTAAGGCAAAGGATAAGGGAGTGAACTGAAAGTTACTGTAGCTGAAAGTACTCCCTCCCCTGGCCAAAGCATTAGCTTTCCCGTGCTTGTGTCATCGTACATAAACGGGCTGATTTGTAATCCATCCTACTTTGCACATTATTCTGAGAACTAACTTGGCAGCATTCTAGAAACCGAAGCAATATTTTATTTTGGTGAAGTTATACTAATATATAGGGGATACAAATATTAGCTGCAGTAATGCCTCACTGAAATGTCTCATCTTTATATTCATATCACAGTGTTATGTTTTTGCCTCAAAGCACTTTGATTAATTAAGCTTCTTACCACCACTCAGGACATGATTTTATTATTCCCATTTTGCAGATTAAAAAATAATTGAATAAGCTGCTACAGATTAAATAAAAAGACAGCTAAGGTTAAAACAAAAGTTTCTGAAAGCAGAATCTTTCGATCTTCATTTTCTGTCTTGATACAGCTATAAAAAATACAGCCACTTTTCAAGTTAATTATTTTTATTAATTTATAGTTATATATCTTGACACCAGATTTGTGCTGCTTGTCCTAAGCACAGAGATTCATCTGTTATTACTTGACTGTGGAGATCAAAACAAAAGTTTGAGAACACAAAAAAGGTGTTTCAATTTGCTATGATTTTTACAGTCTAAATCCACTGTTTCTAGCTCAGGCCATCCTTGTGATATTTCAAGGAAAATCTTAAGACAAATCTCCAGTTTGCTGTTGCAACAGCATTCTGGAAAGCCCCTTCCCTACATGAGAGCAGTACAATCCAACCAAGCACCCACTCTATATCAGTGCCTTTCTACAGTGAACGAATTGTTTAATCCTTCTTGAAGACTAAAAAATTGCCCCCTATGCTGACTGTCCAGTTCCTTTTCTAAGATTTTACATATGTACCAAAAGAGCACTTCCTATGGGAAGCATGTGTCAGAGGGGTGTTTCATGCTGGGCTGCAAGCCAAGGTGCAGTTCTTTCTGCTTGCAGGTGTTTGTGCTAGAATCTTATCTCTGAGCACTGGATACTGTACATACACACCTTTATATATGCTAAAATCCAAAGAAGCTACATACATGTGAGGAATGCCTATGGAACCAGAATTTCTGAGAGTCAGAAGTCCTATATTAAGAAAAAGATCTTTCACAATACCTTAACGATCAATTTAACCTGATGTTAAAGAACATCATTTTTAATGCCTGGGTTTCTTGATACTTTTAATAGAAATGTATTTGTACCCTCTTTGCCTCAGAACATAATTCCTGGCTTGCATTGCTTAATAACGTATACTGAAAAAGGAATATCCCTTGATGCCCAGAGAAGCTGTGGATGCCCCAACCCTGGATGTGTTCAAGGCCAGGTTGGATGCAGATCTGAGCAACTAGACCTAGTGGAAGATGTCACTGCCCATGGCAGGGGAGCTGGATCTTCCCTTCCAACCCAAGTCATTCTATGCTTCTGTGATTCCATGATTTTCAGGGACAGAAGAGTCCTCTGAAAGTAAGTTTACATTTAAACATTACCCTTCATTGCCATCAATTACCATCAATTAAATTTTATTATTCTCAGAAAAAGTAGTTCAGAAATGCTTTAGACAGAAACAATTAGGAGCAACCAATAGAAGCTTCCTAAAATTTCCGCGGAGCCATTAGTCAAAGACTGGTTTCTGGTTGCCATTCAGAATTTGGCATTGTCATTTTAATCAGACACTGACAGGGATATTTTTGGTTTGCAATCCATCGTGCAGCACAAACCCACAGTGACCTCCGAGTGCTGCAGTTGGTTTGACAGCACTTCCACGGCGTACGGGAACAAGCACCACGACTGCCGGTGCCCACGGCACAGCCCTGTCTCCGGCACCTTTTCCCTGCGGACACACGGGCCGTGCCCTCACCCGCGGCGCCGGGCGGGCACAGAGCGCTCCCCGCCGGGCCCGGGGGGCCGCTCCCGCCCCGGGGGCTGC
>WBMZ01000462.1:0-40285 GCA_013400975.1 Atrichornis clamosus | reverse complement strand
GCCTCAGAGAAGTTATTCACACCCAAGAGCGAATTATCTGCTGAAGAGTGGCAACAATTTGAAGCAAAGGAATTCACAATTGGAAAGATTCCTCTTAAGCCCCCACCATTAGAACTTTTAAATGCCTACGACCTTTTAAGTTTATTCAGAAGTAACATGTTTTGAAGTGAAATATAATGCTAATGCTAACCTATGTTTCATCTCTCAAGCCTCCTGCAGGAATAAACTTACAGGTATAAACTTTTGAACATTGTATTTTAGCATTTCCTGGTTATTTTGGGATGGACATTTTACGTCTGAGAAGTGAACTGTTGAATCTGAAATGGAACGTTTCCTTCTGTATGCTGTACTTTGAAATTCTGGGGAAACACTATTTTAAAGAGTCTGTGTAAAAAGAATGCTTCAGTCAAGTATTCACAGCCTAGTGTGAATGGAGCCCTAGAAAGACAGATGCAGTGCAAGACAGCTTGTTACTGGACAGCCTTGTCTTCTGCCTCTTCAAAGGGTTTGTGCAGTGAAACGTAATTTTCTTTTGAGAGAGAAGGATGGCTCATGTGTGGTCTCTGCCACACTCTGCACTTCTGTCCCCTAGGAGCCAGTTCCCTGTGCCAGTTGACACAAAACACCTGCTGTTAGTCATGCCTGAGGTCACCAAGCCTGCAGGAATTGCCTTTCTGTGAACCAATGGCTTTTTGTTTCCAGGTTCTCAAAACTTGATGGGTGCATGTATTTACAATACCTTTTCTGAAGTCCTTATATTAAGGTATCAATTTTGTTGTCAAGACACTCTAAAGCAGGAGTCAGGAATCTTCTAGAGCATGTCCCAGACTTGGGGAGGGAGAACATTTGCTCCTGACCAGGCCTTCCCCTTAGTGGTCTAAAATTGCCAAACCTCATCTTTAAGAGGAAAGCAAAAGTTTACTCCAGGATACACATAACTAAATCGGTGGTTTCTTTAACACTTGCAGATAGCATCTCAGTTCTCACTGTGGACCTTGTGGTCCTATGTAGAACTTCACTAGTGTTGTGTGCCCAACCACAGGTCCGTCGGATAATGGCTTGCTAAAACAGTGGGAATGACTGGAACGACATCTACAATGAAAGCCTGGTGGTAGACACTCTGCAGGCTTCATGGAAGTCCAGGTTCCTCATTGAGTGCTCTGGGTAGATGTACCAGAAACTTAGAGGTGTTACATACCTCAGCAGGCTGATGCTGCCAAGCTGCTCTAGGAGCTTTCCAGGTTTAAAAGTGTGCAAGTGCTTTTTTAAATGGAAGTGCTTCTGCTTAACAAAAACAAACAAAAAAAAAAAGACAAGCAAAAATAAATTGTGAAGCCATAAAAAATCTGAATATTCTCCTGTGCATACCCAAAGAACATTGGCTAGATGTTCTCAAACATCCTTCTAACCTACTGAGACCTAAAGAAGGCGGAAATTTTAAGTGTTAGGTCACCTTGCCATTAAGAAACAGATGAGTGAGGTATTCCTAATTCAGATGACAAGAAATTAAAAGGTTTGATCAAATGCATTTTTTTAGATCATCTCCCCCCCTTAAAATAAAAAGAATTTTAAAAAATCATAATAAGATCTGGTGTTTTCAGAAATGGGCTTCTAAGTATCTGAAAAGATGGCAGGGAGCAGTGTGATATGACTTACCTAGCAAAAGGCAAGCTGTGTTTTTGGCTGCAGAAGTAGGGATAAGGATAGGATAGAAGAGAAGGGAATAGTACTGCTCTAGGTGGCTCTAAACTGCAGAGAATAGGCAACAATTTGTTAGACCAAAGCAATCTATCCCAATATTTGCTCTGTATCGCTTTTTACTTTTTTTTCCTTTTCTGTTCATCCTGTTCTGCCTTTAGCATACTTGATATCAAAGTTGGTTGTAAGTACAAAGGAGGCTAATATCTTCTATTACCTACAATAATTTCATTTTTCTTACCTCCTCGTTCTTGCAACTGTGTGGGGTTTTCTTTGTTTGGTGTATAGGTGCTCTCCAGAACGTCATAGTATTGTGGTCTGGCATATAAAAACATATATAAGGTGGCAGCAAACTCACAGATGTGACTTACTGTATCTCAATTTAGAACAGCAAACACGAGGTGAATGTCCAAGCAAAGATGTGTAACATCTTGATTAGCAGAAAATCTTGGTCTGTGAAATAGGCTAGAACATTCAAGCTCCATGTGATATTTTCAAGTACTTCTCTTACTTTGAAATAACAGGATTTATGAGTCACTGAAATTCCTGCAGTGTGGTACAAACAACTAATTGGAAGAATGATTTGAAGTTTTGGGTTTCAAGAGATCATGGATTAATCCCCAGACAGCAGCACTTGAGACTAGCTGTATAGAAGAGAAAAACCCTCCACTGCCCCAGCTGAGGAAGCAACCCAACATCTAACAAATTGAATTTCCTCTACCTTTTTTCCTCCCAGTGATACTAGCAGCACTAACAGATCTCAAAATGTGACTTAGCAGCTGAGAAGGGGAAAAAAAAAAGGAACCTCAGAAAGCATTAGAAGTATGTCTTAAAAATTAAACCTCGCCGTAGCCACGTGCACTGTAGTTTCACAATGTGCAGTGGCAAGTGGCACGGTAGCTTTACACTGAATGAGGGAAGATGAACTGCAAATAGTCAGCTGACTAGATCTAAGCCTCAGAGAACAAGCTAAGGGCATCAACAACAATAAATTAACAACAGCCAGAAAGCTAAGGAAAGAAGAGCTTTCATAAATGTGCCTGGGGAGGGAAAGGAATATGAGAAGCCTATTAATACAGGAACACTGAAGTGAGATTGATAACTCTGAAATGGTGGAAATCTATGTAAAAAGTACTTGAAATGAGGGCCAGTTGAAAATCAATGAGGATGTAATGCAGTAACTGATAAAAACAAGTAAGAAAATATTTGTGAAATGTGAGCTTACTGCAGTGTAGTGGGAGTCCAGATAATTTGCTGTACTGGTCAGTAAGGGAATCAGATAATGGACTTTCTACAGTTCTGGTAAGTGATACCACTCAGATAAGTGGCAGAACACTAGGGATGTGCTGGCAGAATGAGGAAATAACGTACTTTGGCAAGCAAAGGTACTTAATTTGTTGTTGATTACAAATAATTTGAGCAGATTATAAAGACAGATCATCGGGCTTTTAGTGAGGCATTTGATACAGACATTTAGGAAGTTTCAGATGTTTATGTGACAGTGATTAGGGTTAGTGATTAAACAGAAACATCCATAAGTGAGTGAATGCTTTTTGTTTCTAGCCCACCTTCCATGTCCTAATGTAGAGGATAGAGAGATTTACCTAGGCAATAGTGGAGGAAGAAAGCCACAGGTTGTATTTAGACAACTTAAGTAGATACCTAATTATATTTGACCTGATATAAGGCTAATGTAAGTTGAAGGAAAAATCTGGCCTACTAGTGTTCGGAGGGAGGGAGCAAACTGTAGTCTTGAAAGTTGCTGACAGTACGTGAATTACAAAGCCACGGTGGTTCAGATCAGTAAAATGTAGCTTGAGTTGTAGGAATCTGCTGTGGCCACAGCAATGCTGCGCTTAGCTCTGAGCGTGCGATTGCCAGAGAGCTGCGAGATGAGTAGGAGGAGACTCAGAGTGCAAGCAAAGCCACTGGAAATGACAATTCAGGAGGGATCTTAAGAAATGAATGTGTACTGCTTGGTGAAAGCAGAGGCTGGACATGGAATGTCCATCTTTTTGATCGGGTACCCTCTCAGGAAGGAGGAAATAGGAATTTTTAAGGCATCCTAGTAACCAGAATATTGCACTGCTTCCACAGAGTTGTCTTAGACAGGAAGTTTCCCACCTGGAAAAGTCCTGTTCTACACCTCTGCTAAGATCTAGCCAAGCCAAAACCAAACCACTAGAACCAAATCCCTGTCAGGACTAACAGTACATGTCCTCAGGAATGCAGCAGTCAGCCTCAGTAGATCTGATCCCTTCCCTTTGAACCAAAATACACCAACACTGCAGAGAGTGACAGGAGTGCAACACCGAGCATTTGGGGCAGACAGCTGAATGTGCCTGCCACCTCCTGGGAATGATTTAGAGAGCTGGTCATAAAGAGGGAACCTCTCTCCATTGAGTTTAAAGAGGCAGATTAACTCCCTAATCCTGGGAGTGGATGTGCCTCTTGGTCTTGAAACTCACACTTGCCTTGAAACTCTCACTTGCAATTTCCTGGTTTTCCTGTTAAGAATAGCTAAGTAAAAAAAACAGAGAGTTGTTTTTAGCAGCTCAGCCTTAGGCAATATGCTTATTTAATCTGCAATGCTGTTGCAAATTTTCAGTATCACACAACAGGGTCCTTGGTGGGACTTACCCTCCTGCAAAAAAAAGCTAGATTTTAAAATGGAGGGAAGAAGAGCAAGAAGAACAACAAGATTTAAACGTCAGCAGGCTGATCAACATTTTTGTTCTGGTACATGGATTGCTTTGTCTTTTCTTCGCAGCCAGTAGGGTTTGTTCTTACCATGTCACATGAGAGACATAAGAAACAAGTTTCATGCCTTTCCCCTTCCAGCAAGCAGATCTGTTACATTGCTAATTGCATAGTAGTCATCAGAAATGCAACCTGGTGGTTTTAAAGTACCTGCAGCAATTATATCCTGTTCCACCTGAATTTGTTTTGTTGTGGCCGTGGGTTCTCAGCAAACTAAATGCATTCTGGTCGACATCAAGGAAGGCTTCTGTAAGTCTTCCATGGAGCCTTATCTTTGCAAGTCACATGAAATATACCCATTGCATATGCCCTACAGACTAACTAGATTAGTTCTAATTATGCAAAATAAACCCACCCTCCTGTGTGAATCAAATAAGCAACATTTGCATGTGTGCGTGTACAACCACATCACATCATTTTTGAAAGGAGACTAATCAAGTATAGTTTTGATCTCTGATAGCTTTTCTGTCTATCCAATGCTGTTGTGTTTTTCTCAGTCTGACAAGCATCTGTGCAGCTCTGGCTTGTGATGCACTTCAGTATTAAAGCATTCTTTATAGGCACATGAAATTTTGTTATTACAGTTTACTTCAGCAAGTATGGGCTTCTCTTGAAGTATCTGTAATAATGAAATAGAACTAAAATAATATAAAACTGAAATAGAAATTTATAACCAGGAGTTGCATTAAAAAAAAATAGGCTGGTCTCACTTACTGTTTCTGTATGATAAATGGACAATAGATGAAGTGGAGAAGAACCCTCTGTATTCAGCATACATGAACTCTTTGGAGCAAAAGAGAGACTTCAGCATTCTCCCATAGCCTGTGTGCTTGCTCAGGAGCTCCCACAGGCTGAAGACCAACAGGCCCTTGCAAAGTGAAGCACTGCTTGAACTTCACCCCAGGAACTTGGCAGAGCCTAAAAGAGAGACGCAGCCTGCAGGCAGATCAGATCTGCCTGCCTTGAGATAAGCCTTTCTCCAATTTTACTGCAGATCTTCCTGCCTGGAGCCTGCTTCAGACATCTCCTTCTCTATCTAACCTACCTGGTTCCTGGAGACTGATTTCTTTACTCCCTGCCCCATGTGCCTCCCACTCCCTCCAAGCTCTCGCATACAAGGTCCCCTGCGTTTGCATACAGGGAGTCACGACTCCCTTGGCCTCCCCGGGCAGGTTTTGCAGAGAGAAATGGCCACCAGGAACCCCTCCTCTCCCGAAGTCTGTGCCTCTACCTGAAGTGTACATGTGAACTCACATGATGTTGGGACACAGTATTTGTGATTTCAGACACCTCCAAGCCAGCCTGAGCACACAAGCAGAGCTGTACCTCACAGGTCAGTGCTGACACAGCTCCAGCATGACCTGCCTTTCCAGCTGGTGCTGTTTCAAGGTTCTGTCCCATCAGTGCCCTCTACTCACATATTCAAACTGCGTATCACACGGCATTTCTAGCGAAATGAATCCCACTTAACCTTTGATCATCCTCTATGACCACTGGTCAACTCCTCCCGCCTGTTCTTCACAGGCAGCTGACTCTGCCTGTACTTCTCAGGACCACACCTAGAGACTCAGGGGTAGTAAAGCTCCCCCCTGACCCTGACAAGAGAGTGCTTCTGGTTCTCCACACACTTGTCTGAAACATATCTAAAGGTTTCTTTTCTCCTAAGGAACACTTAAAGAGTGACGTACCTTCCTGTCTGGCTCGTGCTCTAGTCCCCCACCCCTTCAGAGCATTGTGGGCAGAGGTGACACCAGCATTTTGTCATCCATCAGGTGTACAACCCAGGGAAGGACGGAACACCTCTGGGCCTCCACACAGGAATGACTGCAGTCCATCTGTGAATACATGCTTTATTTTCTGTGTCTGCTAACAACCAAATTAACTTTCTCCTATTTTTCCCTTATGAGCATTCCTGTACAGAGAATGAGGAAAATTGGGGAAAAAAAGGGCACAAAATACTCAGCCAAGTTTGCTGAAATGCATGATAGTGTCAGAGGAAAAAACCCAGACACCCTAACATTTGGTTATATGGCTGAAACACAAGCCCATCCTTCTTTTCAAAGCGAAACTTCTGAGCAACACTCTCAAAGAGCACACATTATACAAGTGGCACAGGCAATATAAGTTAGTTCTTGCAGAAGGAAATACATATGGTTGCCAACAGTAGGTCCATACTGAGATAATCAAGGTATGTTGGACACCTGATGGCACATAAGGCTGTCCTATCTGTGCTGGAAAAGACAGGGATCTCACCCTAAGCTTTTCTTATGTATTTATCTACTTCATTTTGGAAAAACATTGAATAACAGTAAATATACTAGCAGAGTGTTTCAAAGAGAACTGAAGAACAAACAAATTAATGCACACAAGACTATTCGTGATCACAGCTGAAATAAACTGGTTCTGGCAGCAAACTTCTACTTAAGTGGTCACTGGACAGATTCCATCCTTACGATGATCTATTTTGAGAAGGTTTATTCTTTCAACAATAACAGAAACAGTCACGAACAGAGGGAGCCCTATAAAGTAACTAAAGAGTACATGAGAACAATACGTGATTTTTTTTGCTGTTTTTAAAAATCTGTTAGAGTGTGTGTGACTGAAATTTATAGCTACGCATCCAAAATCATTTACTTAGGAGTGTGTGTATTTTGCAGTACTTGGTGTACAGGAAGAGGAAATAAATTGCATTTTAGAGCATTCCCACCTCTGACGCTGGGCCTGTGATGATTCACACAGCCCTGGAGGTCAGCCAGGGGGCTCAGAAGCCACAAAGCCCCAGTGCACGCTGTGCATCTTGCGTGCTCCGCTCAGCTCCCACCGACCCTCAGTGTGGACTCATCTCTAGAGAAGATGCCCCAGGGTTGTGGTGCTGGCTGCCATCCATCTAAAAATTTCCCAACGAAAGCAGGACTCCCAAATACCAATTTTCATTTCTGAGGTCCAATTCATGGTGTTTTCTGGCTTATATTCAAATTACTCAGTTTTAGCAGGTTTCCTAAAAAATTCACATGGTTTTGGTTATACTGTCTGATTATCTGTCTGTTGTTCCTTCTGCACCAGTCACTTTATTTAACCCCATAGCAAATTTTCAGGTGCTTAATTCTCAAAGATGACTAGATTCTCATAGCTGTAGTAAGAATTGGCAGTTGGATGAGGAATTAGACTAAAATTAGTGTTTCATTTAAAAAAAAACCAGGCAAAACTCAGCTGCTGTGAATACTGTTAGTAACTGTCGGGCTGATCAGTACACATATAAGCCTGGTATCTAGAGCAGTTTACCAGACTTTTGCCTCATTGGGGTATTAAAGAGGGCAAAGGGCACCAAACTATAGGAAACTCGGTTTCATATGCACATTCTGTGGGTCAAAACCATCTTATTTCAAATATCTAAGAAAGATTCTTCTGTGTTCAAATATGAAGTTGACCTAGGATCAAGGAGCTGTATAAGTTCAGATGTAAGAAAGAATCAAAGCTCCACCCTGCATTGCTAACTTGCTGCCAGTTTCATACGTAATCGGAATCAATTCAATCATCCATAATCCAAGAGCTCTGCAGATGGACCCCATATTTCCTCTCTCAGGATTCCTAGGACCCTGCCATGGTAGAACCTTCCAGCCTCCCAGAGCTTATGAGGAAAACAGATCGTTGAAGAGCTTCTACAATGAAACAGAAACTATGAATGATCTTTCACTTAAATGAAACTGGAAATAACAATCTGATTAAAATAAAACAATTGTTATTACATTTTTTGCCTTCTGACCAGTTTCTAGCAATAACTGTTCATTAATCCAGTAGTGTACCACTAACATTTTGTCCTATCATATGGCACAGTATGTTAATCTGCTTGCTCTTTCATTTGGCAGAAAATGGCATTTCTGCCAAAGCATGTGAAATTTTTCAAGACATTTCACATATCCTCATTATTTTCAAGAAACTGCTGGCTCAGTTCTGCTGAGGTAATTAGCATATTCATTCATCTTCCAATCTTAAATCTAACAAAACTTACTCCATAAGGCTTAAGGAACAGGAGAGTGTGATTGTGGCTGAATGAATCCAGACAATATGAGATGTTTTCTCATCACGCCTGGTAGACTGAAGAAGCCCCAGCAGCTACTGACTCCTGTGTTCAAACTGGAGAGAGTTATCCATGCATCAGTACGTGCAGCATCCTTTATCTTGCAGGGTAACCACAGCCCTCCAGAAAGGATCCAAAACACCCAAAGCAGCCCAGGTCTGAGGAAGAATATTCAGACTCACCAGTAAACTGGAGCTCAGGCAGGCTCTGGAGCGTGGCTCTGATGGGCTTTGCACAGGAAACATCACTGAACCAGTAACCACACGTTCTCTAACTTGACATGGCATCTGCCCACTCATATTCCATCATCTCCAGATGGGGACTTCTTAGTTATCATAAAAGGCCTGATAAAAGTTTTGAAACAGTCAGGCAAGGGTTCCCCTATTCAAGTGTAAAACAAGAGAAAGCGAAGAGCAGAAAATCACCAGGTCAAGCCTTCATCCCTGTTGCATTGCTCCTGGAATACCTGCACTGCCGGGGGACAGAGCCTCCTTCCCGCCTGCTTCAGCTGTGGCCCATTACAGCCTGAGAAGTGAAAGAAAGGAAGCAGGTGTTGAGAAGTCCCTTACAATGATAATGAGAAAAGGGTGACACTGGAAGTTTGCTCGGGTCCCCAGCAGGGAGAGGATTGCCTCTCTATGCACCTTTTCTCTGTTGTCATGTAGGTTCCTCTGAGGACTGTGTCCTGGATCACCAAAGCATTACCCTAATCATACAAAAAAAAGATGTAACTGTGCTGCTTGTTGTCATTCTCTGCTGCCACACTCTTCCTGCCCCCCAAGTGCTGTTATCTGTATTGGCCAAATTGAAAGCCACCAAAGAGTACCTGCTGGCCCCATGGCTACCAGAAGAGCTTGGGTTAACACAAGAGCAATCTTTGCTTACGATTAATGAATTATATAGATACTAGGCAAGAACCAAAGAGGGTTGTGTTTGTCCAGGGCACCAAAGCTGGCATGGTAGAAGACTGGCTGAGCCAAGGCCGCACTGCAGAACCACAAGAGCACATGAAAACGCTCCTGCCATGCTGAACTTTGGCTGCCTGGACAGTCATTATATGGTCATGAATATCTTAGCACAAAGCACTGATTATGCCTGCTAAATACTGCTGTGGTTCTAACACTAAGTGGTTCTATTAGCAAGTTTGTTTTGCCAGTTCTTAATTGCAGTGAAACTTGGTAAGGTAAAAACATCAAAGGAACCCTTTTAGCTAACCAGATAAGTCTTGTCTTTACTCCTATGACCTTTTAAAATTTCTCACCGTATTCAATTTGAAAACCTGCTGTAGGCTATTAGAATTTAAATTAATCCATGCTTATTCGGAGACTTTAAAAGTAAATGAAAGGTTATATATACTGGTACAAAATTGCTTCTTATTAATAGTTTGCAGGTACCCTTCTGGTTGCCCAAATTGTCCATTATAATCCCACAGGCCCATAATTTTTAAACTGAATTTTAAAGATCTTACTAAAGATTGTGATGTATCTTGAAGATGTATCTGCCTGCCCTCAGCACTATCTCTGTAAATTATTATTAGCAAAAAACTTGTGTCCATCAACTCTTTCCACACAACCTTCTGCAAAAGCACTAGAAGACTGACTTAAACACCAAAGGAGTTGGGATTCAGAAAAGAACCGAAGGTCACAAGTGGGAAACAGACCCTTACAGACATTACAATGGCCCTTACAGCCTCTGAAATGGCCCTACACTGAGGCTTAGCAGAAGAACCTGTCCAACGAGAATGCAATGAGTAGGGATGGAGTGTCTTTTAAATTGCCTGCTTTGTTTTAGTCTATATTTGCTCTTATTTAAATACTGAATAGTTCTCAGTTATGTTCTAACCAGAAGTAGCTCTTAACAGCCAAAGGCTTTCTTGTGTGTCATGGATGCTTGTTTTAAAAGAAGTCATCTCAAAGCTCTGGATAGCTTGGTGGTCCCCACCCAACAGGAAATCACCTTTCTTCTGTTGTAAATAACCTAAAACTTTTTTTTCCAATTTAAAAATAGTATCCATTACATATACAATATGAGAGAGAGTTCTGTGTAATCAAAAACACATGAAAAGCATTCAAATGCTACGGGAATGAAAACTATAAAACATGTTGTAGTTCAATAAAAGACAGAGTTTGCATATCCCTCTGCTTTCAGTACAGAGTTGTGATGAAGAGTCAGGTTTTGTAATGTGAGCAAAAATTTCCAGATTGTGTTTTCTGGAGCTTTGGACTTCTATCTGTGTGAACACACCATGTTGAAGCTTTCCCACAAATGTCACCTGATCCAAAGCATATCACAATGGAACAGTGGAAATGTCCTCCCTGTGCCTTTCAGCACACTCCAATAATGTCCTTAAGCCTTCCTACATTTGACTTCAAAAATTTCATAATGCAGCTTGTTTCTTACCTTTTTATTTAAAGTCAAAAGAGCCTTGAAGTTCTGGCAGACAATTCTTGATTAGATACTTCGTGATTTTCATACAACTTCCTACAGAATTTAGATAGCCATAAACATTTTAGCTACTTAAACAAAGGTGCAGCTGTCAGTGTCCTGTCTATCCCAGGCAGAGACTGTATTAGCTCCTGGGGAGACCATGCTGGGTTATCCAGAGAGAAGGGGACTTGGTTTATGATGTTTTGGTGGGCTACTCCACTGAAATAAAATGTCACCTTCAGCCACTTTCTTTCAGAATCTTCCCATTTCATATGAATTACAGAAATAAATCAAAGTTGCCTTCAAATGTTTCCAGTCACTGCAAGCACACGTCCTTAACAGGGCATTAGGGGTGCTGGGGGAATGTAGGGGTCAGAAATACTCTGACATTCCTCAGCACAGTGGGCAGAGCATTGAGGGTGGTTACTGCTAACTACAGATACAGCTGCAAGGTATTTTGCAGAGCTCATTTTGCTCAAAGTATTACTAACCCTCCCTTCACTTGATTTCCCTCTCTCACTTGTAGAAAACAAAGTAAATTATTTACTCAAAGAGTAGGGTGATAAAGGAGTCTCCTTCTTCATATTCACTCATCTTTTTTGCAGCTGCAGAAGATGTTGGGAACACCCCACGTCACTGTGCTTTCCCCTCTCTGTTTGCATGGCTGAGATGCAGAGGATGATGAGGAACCCTTGTCTTGCAGACCTTGTACAAAGCAGTCCCAGACAGTAGTGATGTTTTTAACATTTCTTTCTGGAAATTCTCTCTCCTTTCTCCCCTCAGTCACATGGCCCCGTGCATTTACTCTGAAGCTTTCTACCATGCCCCAGTTAGACAGGGAGATTGTAACTCCCCTTTGTGCTAAGTGTTAAGACACAAGCAAAAAATTAAAGCAAACAAACTGATCTCTCTGTTCTGATAGTTCATCTGTGGTTTAACAAGAAAATTTTGAGATGCCTTATCAGGTTAAGACATCTACCAGAACCCAGAGCTGGATTTCTTCTGAGGTAGTGGTGAAAACCGTGTCCATGCAAAATAATGATCAGAAAAAGTGGCTGCTGCTGGCAGTGCTCCAGCCTGGTGTCGTGGCACCTCAGCCATGCTTTTTACTCGTAGAACCGTAGATCCAACTCAGTTGGAAAAGACCTTAAAGACCATTGAGTCCAGCATTAACCCAGCACTGCCAAGGCCGCTTCTCCCCTGGCTGCCAAGTGACATCACCGCAGCTAATGACATCCAATGGCATTCTCACCGTGAGGTTCATTTCCTCATTTTCACTGATCAGTGGCCTTCAGCTGAGTTTTCCTACTCAGAAGATTATTTCTGCCTAACAATGTAAACATTTGTATGTTCAAAGTAAAAATATACTGTCACAGAAGAGGAAGAGGATATAAATGTGTATCTGGGTGAAATCCAGTAATCTGGCTGCCAAAACAGGTAAACAGCTTCATCATTTGTTCCCAGTTTCAGACTTTTGAATTTCATCCTAGACAAAAAACCAGCATGACAAGGTAAAGAGGCTTTGACTTCCCATTTTATTCTAAACAAAACAAATATAGCTATTTGGGTTATATACTACATTTCTTTACTTTTGTCAATGTCTTGATTAAATACCTTGATTGAAATAAAATTCAAATACATGGAAATGTATCAGTAATTAATTAGTGTTCTCTCAGAACCCATCTGAAGTAGTTTTTATTTGTTACCAGAACATCCACAAAAGTTGAATTGATAAGAAAATTGCTCAGTGAAGTATTATTTGTAACTTGAGTTTACTTGGCCTCTGTGTCTTAGCAAACTGATTTTTCCCATGTTTTTATTTTTCATTCTACAACACACCATTCAATAACCAGTTTTTCTTGCCAAAAGTTCTTTTGTATTGTGTAATAATAGAAGAACTAGGTACTCTGAAATGTAGCAAACAATTAGTAACTAAGAGATCATATAATATCTATTTTCATTTCATCATTTTGTTCTTATTTCATGAAAACTTACTTTTTGTCTTCATCCAAACACCGCTCGCCACAACAGCAGCATGAAAAATCAATGTGAATTTATAAAGGGCTGGATGTACAAAGCATTTTCCTCCTCTTCACTTACATTTCTCATTTCTTTTCTTTCTTTTCTTCAGGACTATTCCATCTTTTATACTTTGATGTCAGACACAGTACAGGACTAAATTCAGACTATTCAGATTGGATATAATAACCTTTACTGAGAAGAACAGCAACTATCACACACTGGAGCTGAATTTTTTTAATAGCTGTTCACCTTCTTTCCATGAGCAGCAGAACTGAACCATTTGCAGTCTGAGCCTGTTGCAGTGAAGCTTCTTATGCTGGGCACCAAAGAGCTTTCTCTCCCTCCCAGACCGCTGGGTACTGCAGTGCTCCAAGCAACCAGCTGCAATTAAGCTGCGTGGCTGAGGAAAGATTTGTTAAGCTCTCTTGCTCTTTTAGGGGAGACAGTTTAAATGATAGATCTAAGGGGCAGATTTTTCTATTACATGATGCACACACATTTTCTGTAATGATTATATAGTATTTCCCATGCTGAGCTCATTGCTGTGGTGATCAGTGCAGCGCACGTGCACGACAGATTTTACCCTCAGTATTTCACTTAAGCCAGGGATTGCAAGTAGGCTGCTGTATTAAATCAATTTTTTGGTTCTCTCACAGTAACACAGTAAAGCCATGTTAGATTTTCCAGTATTGGCAAAGAAAGCTGAAATAAAATAACCATATTCCAGGGCAGATTTAAAATAGAATCAGTGCAAATTTACTCCTCCTATCACAGAGAATATGAATAGAGGATATTGATGTTTAAGACAAACTCAGAAGACTAACTCCTATATATTCAATATATTTCCCTGCCCACATGTGATCAGAACTTTTAAACATTGTTATGCAACGCATTTGAGAACAGGGCATTAAAAAGATGCTATTGTCCCAGTGAAGCAGCAGTTCCTGTAGAAGTTTCTGCAAGCAGGAACCCCTCCAGCTGTGGGGCGAGGCAGTAACCCATGCTGATTTGGGGGCTGCACAGCTGCATTACCATCCTTTGTGTCCTCCCCTGCCCTGCCAGCACAACATCAGGGCCTGATCCTGCCACCTGTTGCTCTGCAGCAGCTGGAGACGAGTCGAGGTGGTGAGGGATGTGTGGGAACGGGCAAGTAAAAGCACAGCCAGACGGCTCCTCCTGTGCCTCACTGCTTAACCCAGTCCCCAACAAGCCATCACCACTGTGCAAATGGCAGCAGGCAAGCCTGGAAAAACCCAACCCAAACCAAAGCCTGTATGATCATCTTCCTTCTCTTTCCCTCCAGGCCTCCAAATGAGTCTCCTCAATGCTTTCAGCCAGAGAAGGTGGATCCAGGTGGATTTAAGTCCTAGGGTGACAGCAACACATCACTAGGAGCACAACAGCTCCACTTGCTCAGCTTGCCTTCCTACTATGCCATAAATGTTAGTATCTAAACGGGGCATTTAGATAGAAAGCTGGTTGCTGTGTAATATATTCATCTTTTTTCTCCCCTCCCTATTGCCTCTATATTCATTGCTTGGTCTAGCCTCTAAGGAGGAGGTTACTCTCTGAAATACTGCCATGAGTCAGTGGGGATACAGTCCAAAAATGCAGCATTTTGCCCATTTTTTTGATGTTAACACATTAAAGAGTATGTTACGCTAAAGTTCAGCTGCCAGCATTTTCATTACTTCCAACTCCAATTTCAGCAAAGTGCTGAGGTTATTTCTTAAGCAATTTCACTGGACCATAAAACAACTGAGCTTCTGTGGTGGAC
Organism: Atrichornis clamosus; assembly: GCA_013400975.1. NCBI lineage: Eukaryota > Metazoa > Chordata > Aves > Passeriformes > Menuridae > Atrichornis > Atrichornis clamosus. Next base: position 25,523 of record WBMZ01000462.1, on the reverse strand, counting down.
TCTTATCCCTGGCCCACAATAAGTGAAACACAGCATATACAGGGAGTAAGGTACAATTGTGTTCACTTTACCGTTTCTTAGGAAAGATTTAAAGGAGCTTTGGCTGTGAGACTACTTCTCCTTCAGTGTCCTCCCACCAAAGTGACTACAAAGCAGATGTTTATGTTAAGTATATTCTCTTTGATAGGCCATTTTTTTGGCTGGGGTTAGCTGGTTTTATTGTTTCTGGGTTACTTATTTTGAAGAAATTTTTCTCTTCTTCCTAGCCAAAATATCAATGAATGTCTTTAGAGAAAACAGAACTTTTCAGCAAAAATTTGGTTGCTCTTTTGAGCTGACTGATACAAAATAGATCTTTAACACCTCTCTGGGCAACAGGGAGGCCTGAAGCAATTTCATTAAAATATGATGTAAAATAGGATGTAAAATATGGGTCTCATGCAGCAATAATCATGCACTTTCGCAGCAATTATCTGCTCTCCTGATTGGCAGAGCTCTGTGCCTTGATGAATCATGGTGACTATAAACCACATCATTAACAATTCATTAAATCAATGTGAGAAAAGTAGTAGAGTAAAACCAATGTCCAGATTGTAAATTAACTGTGGCAGCTGCAAAACTGAAAGTGGGTCAGCTGCAGTGCACATGGAGCAAGCCAGAAGTTTACAGAGACTTTGGAAGACTGCGGGCTACCCCAGCAGAGCACTGGGACTGCCAGGATAGCTACACCTCCTCCTTGCACTGCCGTCATAGCTACAAAAAACCCCAACAAACCTACCTAGAGATATTTAATAAACTTACTTTCTTTACACACCTTTAAAAAAAGGTGCGTGGTGCAGTCTGGAGGGTCAGTATGTTATTGTGCTTTGTCTTCAACTGCTGGTCATCTGCACAAGTGAGCACTCCCATGGGCAGGGAAGACAAGTTCACCTGTGGGGGATGAGTGGGCTGGGGCACTCTGTGGGTCTGTGTCTCAAGGGTGAGCTCTTGTGAGGATTTGCTGATGTCAAAGTGCTGCAGATGATTTCTTGGGTTCCCCGACCTTCTTCAAAAGCTGCTTTCATGAGGCATTTTGGGGCACTGCCACACTCAGCATGACTGAGCTGGGAGGTTAGCATTTGCAGGGAGGGACCAAAAAGTGCACAGAGCAGACAGGCTCATTTGAGCCTTCCCTCAAGGAAATCAGGCCAAAACCTACACGCATCACAAATCTTCCCTGGTGCTCCTTGAGGCTGTTTCTTCTTATCCTGTGGGTTGTCACCTGGAAGAAGAGAGTGATCACCCCCTGCTACAACCTCCTTTCAGGTAGTTGTAGAGAGTGATAAGGTCACCCCTGGGCCTTATCTCATGCTGTGGTCATTCTGTGTTCCTACACTGTGACCAAATGACAGGTTTGAAAAGATCTTTAGATTGGAAACTATTTTAGATTGGAAGCCTTTTTAGATCGGATGTTAGGAAAAATTTCTCCACAGATTGTCAATCANGAAAAATTTCTCCACAGAAAGCTTTGTCAATCACTGGAACCGGCTGTCCAGGGAAGTGGTGGAGACACTGTCCCTGGAGGTATTTAAAAGACATGTATATCTGTCTCTTAGGGACATGGTTTAGTGGTGGACTTGGCAGTGCTGGGTTAATGGTTGGACTCGATGACCTTACAGGACTTTTCCAACCTAAATCATTCTATGATTCTGTGACCAACACCAACACAGGAATGTGGAGAAATATATGAGTGCAAGGAAACACCTTCCCATAAAAGATGGTAAAATGCATAGCTTTAGTTACTGCAAAACCAAAAAATAAAGATACTGGAATCATTAAAGGCCTGTTTGATCAATTGCAAGGGTTAATTAATTTTTCAGTGATAAGCTGAGATAGATGATGCAAGAAACTGATCAGGAGTGTTTTTCTTCTTCCGGGCACAACAAGAACTGTAGACTGCTAAGGCAGCTTTGTTTACATGTTCGGTTCGATCAGCTGATGGCCACTGTCCCATGTGAAGTGAGACACAAATGACTTCTTCCCAGAAAGGGAATTTGGCCAGCCTTAAGCAGAGTTCCCTTGGGAGATCACTCGTAATGGCAGGTAGCATTTACCTAAACGTACCTGGTTGCTGAAACAAGACTGTCTTGTTTTCCTTTGCTGTCTTGGTCAAAAGCCAAGTTCATACTTCAGATCCCTTTTTTTTTTTTTCCCTTTTCACTTTTTTTTTTTTTAAAGTTCCTGTGAGCAGTGATAAACAATTCCTGTATTCGTGTTGCGTTGATGGCGGTGTGATAGCAGTGTGAGCATGCCAGCTCTGTCAGTCTAGACATGCAGGTACACATGATGTGTTCACACCCTGTCATCTGACAGCCCTTCAGGTAGCAGAGATGTGTATCTCCTCAATGAGATTTAATAACTGAGGTGCTAAAGCTGTGAAGTACCAAGCACTTGCTGCCCACGCACTTCTTTGTCAGATGAAGCCCTAAATGTCCCTGAAAGTGTGTTTCTTTGCTGGGAGAATGTTGGGGATATATTTTAAATCTTTTCTCCTTTAAAGCTGCATGGTTCAATTCACTTGTTTAAATTACAAAGCTGTTTCTCAGAGACCAAAAATAATAATGTAAAAACTATAAAGGTAATTTAAGATCTGGTGATGATCCACTGGTTTCAAACAACCCTTCAGTGTTTCAGATAGACTCATTTCCAGACACGGCTACAGCTAGGACACTTGGAGAAGTCAGCTCAGTTTTCAGATAGTCTCTTCAGTCTTGACTTATCATACTTTTCCTTGTCTTTTAATTCTTCTTTTCACCCCTTTTACACCTCTGTTCCTCCTAGCTCCTTCTTCCCTTCTCCTCTTGTCTTTTCTTGAGAATGTTGGCTGCAGCCACAGCACAAGTGGACACAAATATTTTCTACGTCAGCCCTTCAGGAATGTGTAGTCTAAGGCCCAAGAGCTGAGGAGGAAGAACGTGAAGGACTGGAGCATCACAGTAAAGCCACCTTTTAGTTATTACCCCAGTCTTGGTGGGTTTGGATTCCTCTAACCACAGGCCTAATCCTCAGTGCCTCTGAAGTCTATTTACAACATGTTTAATAATTTCCACCAGCTGGTTCTTATTGACACTGTCATTCAAAATTTATGTAACAATTTCATGTATCAAATAACATGGAAAAAAACTCTGTCTTAACCAACTTTATTGTTTTTAGGCTGATAAATTTTTGGTTTTAATTAACAGGCATTTGTTGTCAGCAGTTTTCCTCTGGAGGCTCTCAAAAGCCTCTTGGGAACGAGCATTCAAACCTCCTTTCTCCCCAGCAGCCTTTGGATTGGGCCCCCAGTGCTGAACCACAGTGTTTGAAGGTCACTTTTCACTTCTAGGATCAACAACCTGGAAACAAAGGAGTGCAATTAAAGTTAATGTCCCACATGGTTTAAAAAATAATTGTGAATGGCTTCAAAACCTGACATTTCAACTGGGAATGTAGTTGATTGAATAACAACAAAAAAATCACATGAGGACACTGCAGTCATATGATTTTTTTGCACAGTCAGTCACAGCTTTGACTTCGATTTATGCTCCCCTTTCTTTCTGTCAGATAATGAGGGCTTACAGTTTAAACAGGCCTGTACCCCTAAGGCTATTGCCTTCACCCTGCTCCTGGGCTGGCAGTAGGAGGGAGGGTTAGCTCCAGCCAGGAGGGTGCTGAAGCACGGACTCTACACACGCAACATCCACAGGACTGGACATCAGAGCCTGAATGACTGAGAAACGCTGGCTGGGTTGCTCCTGGTGGTTGTGATAACTTGCACAGCGAATAGAAAACACTAGAGAAATGGAAGAAATTAAGAAAAAATCAAAAAAAATAGTCAGGGTTTTAAAATCTCCTTCCATTGGGCAATCTCTTAATTCTGTTGACAGCACCTTGGGCTTATGGACTTCCACCTGCCCTGCCCAAAATAAAAATGGTTTAGTGCTGCCCAACTTGATGGTTTCTGGCTCACCAGTGTCTCCTTTACGAGTGCTGTTCTTTGGGATCACTGAAACTGCTACTGAATTCTCTCTTGAGGACTGTACTTGCCTGTATGCCTTGTCATCTTACCAAAGCGTGTTCTTTGCTGCAAACAACAGCAAGAAACTTCACAAGGCTGCCAGGGCTTCAACAAAATTCAGCTGCTGCACTGCCTGCAGAACACCTGGGTTGGTGAAGCACCTTGAACCTGAATTTTAACCACTAGGTGCAGTGTTTGTCAATCTGCGCTGGTCCTCTTGAGCCATTGGTTATGGCTCACTATTAGGTTGGGCAGCAAAGTCTGTCTTTAGTTCATCTCTACAATCCCTGAAGTTTATGCAGTCAAGTACTTGTCTGTGTGTGGGTCATGGCAACTTGTGAGCTAGATATTGAGTGGCCATCACCACACAGGGGCTACGATTCACCTCTAGCCATGGCTGAACAGGATATTCGTGAACCCACTAAATATTTAAATAACATTTTTCTTAACAATCAACTCTGATCAGGAGCCAAGTCAAGAGATGTGTTGGAATTAGCCATTCTCCATTTAGTTTGCTGTTGCTGCCCAGCTTATGGGGAGAGCCACATGGTTAAGTAGTGATGGGATCGTCAAATGCAGTGAACTGTTGCAGCAACACTTGCAAATCAGGCTGGGGCAAGAGTTAATTTGGATTTCTGGAAATAAATGTTCCTAATTTAAAAACAAATTAAGTACAAAAATTGATCACAGTGCAAAACTAGTATAAAAATGCCTTTGAGGCGAATGGTGTGGCTCCAAACAGGTCTCTCAGAAATCCCAGGGAATGCTGAAAGCAAAGGGAGTGAGTCATAAGCACATGAGCTGAAAGAAGCTGAAGACAAAATCATGCATCTCTGCTTAATTCCATCACATGATGAGTCCCGGGGCCCTTCATTTAATCGGAGAGCAGAGCAGCGGAGAAACTTCATTCTCCCTTCCCAGTGGGCAGCGGAGGAGTTTCCGTGCGCAGGCCCCGGCCACGCTGCTCCTCGGCAGGTGCTGGGCCGGCCCAGGGTCTGCGGAACCATGCCCGGGCTTCGCCACCACCTCGGATTCCTGCTCCTGGCCGAAGCGGTGCTGTGCGCTGCCGCCACACGTGAGTGCTTCCCTCACCCCGGCATCCCTGCCTCCTGCCTCTCCGCGCGTTCCGTGGCCCGGGCCAGTGCAGGAAAACCGGCTGCTCCGTGCACATGTGCTGGTTGCTGGAGCCGTGCCTGCGAACCAGGAGGCGACAGGGAGCTCCACCTCAGGGTTGCCTAGCTCTGGGTAGAAAAGTTGCCCGAGCCGGGGTGGTGTGCTGAGAACTGCTCAGTAATCTCTTTCCTGTGCTCCACAGGTACACAGAGCTGACCCGAGCTAAGCCTTGGCTCTTGGCAGCAAACCTCTAGCAATATTTCCCCAGCTCACGCATGTCTAAAAAGACAGAAGAATAATGGACTTTGCATAGTTTGCTTGGCTCAGCTGTGGTTGGGAGAGGACAGTTCAGAGGCACTGCTCCCCACTGGGACACTCGGACCTGTGGAACCCTAATCTCAGGGAGCCCAGTTGAGGAATTAGGTCTGCAAGCCACAGTGGGCAGGGACTGGGCTGATTTTCTGCTTCTTTCAGAGCTCTCAGTTTGATTCAAGTCTTAGGAGCTCAGGGCTGGGAATGTAGAATGGGAGGGATTTCAGGCTCAAATTCCAGAATGTACAGTACAGAAATTGAAGACATTAAAAGCTGAGGTCCAGCTGAGCATCCATCTAGCCTTGTACCTACCTCCAAAGGGAAATAGTCCTGGATGTATAACCGGGCAGGTCAGGACACTTTCCCAGCTTTTGATGATTTATAGCATCAGAATTGCCTCTGTCAGATGCAGCGTCATTGTATTTAACAGTTTTTACTAGACTTCTTCCATCTGTTCAGGCATTTGAGTTTTGATTGCAACCCATGTAAAGTTTTGGAACACACTACATCCTGCCAGCAAGAAATTTCACACCTTAACTGTGCCTTACGTGAAGAAGTATCTTTCATATGCTTAGAACCTGTAACCTGCTGGTTTCATTTGATTCGCCTTCACTTTTGTACTTTCAGCTTCGTCCTCCGCGCTGTTCATGATTCTGTTTTTATATTCTCCATTGTCACCTCTTCTCCAGGCTTCAAGACACAGTCTATTTAGCTGTTCCTCATATGGAAACAATTCTACCCCTTTGTAGCATCCTCACCACCTTTCTCTGTATTTTTTCAGTTCTTTTATGCCCTGCTTGAGCTGCAGAGAACAGAGCATACAGTACTCAAGACATGGCATTATGCAGTGCTGTAATGATGTTCTCATCTTTGTTCTCTATCTAGCCTTTTCCTGGGTTTTCAACTACCAGTGAGAACTGCATTCAAAACTGTAAAGCTACAAGATCTCATTTCTGAGTTTAGAGCTAGTTTAGAGCCCCTCATTCTCAAAGCAAGGTTACATTTAACTCTGCTGAATTTCGGACAGTTTTATCTTTGAGTCATTGAGTCTCAAGCAGGCCTCCCCTCTATTATTTTAATGCACTATCTTCAGCAGATTAAAGAACTTTACTGTTGACCTGTTTTCCAGATCTTGAACATTTTAAATGATTTTAACAATTGAGAAAATGGAGCACTTATTAATAACTTTTGTTTCATATCCTAACCAATCATTTATTCATATGAAATCCTTCATCCTTATTCCACAGTAACTTAATTGCTTTATGTGCCTTTAGCAAGGGACCTCATCAAATGCTGTCTGGAACTCAAGCAGACTGTAACAAGCAGGTCAGCCTTGTTCCCATGCTCTCTGTCTCCCTCGGCAAAACTCAGAATATATTTGAGAGCAATGCACTCCTTTTATGGCAGATCATATTAATGCACTGTACCTACTTATTCTGTTCCTCACTGCTGTTCCTACCAGCTTCTCCAACTCGAGCCCCAAAGTTTTTTAATCCTCTAAATCTTCCCTGGAAGTGTTTTTAAAAACTGTCATCACATTTGCCAATTTTTGTTTCTCAGTCACTGAAGCAGTGTTAAGCAAGATGTTACATGCTATGGTTAATAGCTCATTTATTTCACTCTTGAATAACTTCCATACTTGGACCATCCTATCTAGACAACTTTGTCATTTTGTTGATTTGTTCTATAATTGGGGTTCTTGTGCCAACACTTCATTTTGAGAAAGGTTCTCTGTCACTCTTAAAAAAACAATTCTAGCACAGAAACCTGCCATGTTCTTCTTTTGTGAATGAAAGTGTAAACCAAAGTATTTGACTTTTGTGCTATCCCTTTACCTTCACTGAATACTTCTTTTGTGTCTACATCATCTTTTGGTCCTAGCCTTCCTGGCAAGCTTTCCAACTTCCTTTATATTCGAGAAAAAAAATAATGTATAGGTTTTATGTTTTTGCAAATTGTTCCTCAGTCTCTTTTCTCCTGCTTTATTATGTTTCTATACATAACTTTAGAAAGTTTACATTACTGTCTGATGCCATACCTCTTTAGCTGGGTCATCTTTCTATTTCTGCTGTCCTAACATTGGCTTTCCTTCTCTCTTTCATGGCTAATTCGCTATCAGAGGAAATGCTGAACTTCTTGTCTTTGCTACCTTTCTCACCAAAATGAAAGCCACAGAAAGTTAATCAAAGTATAAGATCTTTTCTCCTATGATCACCTCACCAGATCTATTACAGTAATCTGTTCCTTGGAGCGTAACATTGCTCTGTCTATTTTGAACTGAATTGCCCTAATTTTGGTTATGACCAACATCTGTTCTTGAGTGGTTTTCATTGTTACAGAAGAAATACATTAAATCTTCTTGTTTCTTTAAATTCACCAACCGAAAATCTTTAGTTCCATGTGTTAGAGAAACTAGTGCAGAAGTCTTTCCTCATCTGAAAAACCATCTTTGTCTTGTCCTGAAGCTTGTGAAATGTTTTATATTTCTTTGAAATAAACAAAGCACATCAGGGAGGCAAATAAACGCCTAAGGAGCTTGTGATTTAGAAGCAGTGACAACAGTTATTACTGGACTAGAAAATGAATTCTGAATTCAAGGATATAGTTACTGGAAATTCAAAATTAAAAGCATTTCTAAAATTAAACGTGCTTCAGTTCTTTTTGATAAATTGAGCATTTGGGAAAAAAAAGATTAAAAGTTTTGATCTGACAAAATCAAAACGGTTTTATTCATTAAATAATTTTTAGATAAATTCAAGGAGAATGGGAAAAAGAAAGTATGAAAAATATGTAGCCATTTATTTTCAAATAAGATGACACATTAATTTAATGACAGCAAAAGTGTAATTGAACTTGATAAGCCTTTGTGAAGTACTTTGATACTTGCTAATATGCTTTTTTCCTGAGCAAAGTTTCTGAACAGCAACATTACCAAACTCTTCTTCTGACCAAGACTCAAAACAATACAGCATGTGATACAGGTCATTAAGTAAATACCAATCATGATGTTATGCTTTGCTCACATCAAAATATATTAAATCTGCAGGAAACACTTGATTCAAGTGATTTAAATGAGGCCACAGGGAGTTCCTGTAGGGCAAAAGACTCTGGGAGATTGTGTCTCTGAATGCAAAATCTGTTCTTTTCCTCAAATCTTTCAGTCCTCGAGACTGGGGAGAGAGTTATCAGCATCAGCTCAGGGTTGAGATGGGACTGGCCAAGGGATGTCCTTCCTGCCCAGCAAAAATCTCACTGGGCAATAAAACACCAAGAGAAAGCAGCTCTTGCCTCTTCTTCAGCGCTGTTTCTCTGGTTCTCTCGAGCAGTAACAGCAGGAGTCACACACCTCTAAAGACAGTGTTTAAACTGGCTGCGCCTGCTCTGTGTCTTTTCCAAAGCCTGGAGAAATCCGACACAGTCAGTTAGGTTACAAAGTCATCCAGAATTTTGTTGCACTTGGGTATAAATCTCAGAAGCATTCTGCATCAGCTGTACCTTTACAATAAAGACACAGAAAGCAGAAATCCTAACTCCCTTGATGTTGTGAGAGAATGGCACCCCCAGCAGTTACCTTACCTGATTAACATGACAGAGCTCTTTAAGGCCTCCAGGCTTTAATGGAGCTATGCCCACGAGCCTACCTGTGAACATAATTTTATGGCATCCTACAGTGGCTGACGTGTTCCTACAGGTTACTTGGATATTTACTTTGCTTTTTACTATGTGTCCTTTGTGACAGAAGAGGAATCCTAGAAGCCTGGGAAATGTTTGAGCCCATCATTTGCAGTAATATGAGAAGAAAGAGGTTATTGAAGTTATTTAATATCTGAACCATTTTTAAATAGCAGGCATGAAGCTAATATGTTATTGTTGTTATATTATAAACACATTGAATTTACTATTCGGCTCTAAATTTCCTTTTCTGGAAATACCAGCTTCTGTTACAATTGGTTCCACCCCTCCCACTCAGACCATCAGCCAACTCAAAAGGAGCTGCATTGGGTCAAAATTAATTCCTGGCATAACTTCCACTACAGCACAACTCAGACATCGAGAGAATTTATCCTGTTAGCCTATTATTTGTAGATTTATTACCACGCGAAGCAGTCAGAAATCAAGCAACCTCTGTACAGAGAGTCTGGCTGTTTCAGGGTTATGTCAATTCATATAAACAATTGCTCTGATACAGTCAAAACGTTGCAAACATTTTTATTCTTTGTCTGGGGAGTTTGCAATGCTGCAAGTAGAAAAAAAATGTCAGTCTGACAGTGGTGGAATTGTCTCTATGTTAGTTATAGTTCATGTAAGTGTTTATAGCTGCCATGATAAAATTCCCTAACTTTCTTCTGATGAAAAGTTTTCTATCAGTACAAGAATCAAGTTATAATCAGAAGATCGTTCAGCAAAAGAGCAGCGTCTTTATAGGGAAAAGATAGGGAAAAAAAGTAGGGAGAATTCCATTACATTTACACTGAAGTTTGGTTTTCTCTCTAGGGTTTCAAGATGTGCTGAGCCATGGAAGTACTTCTCCTGTCACATCCTACAAGAAGCTACAAGGCTGGTCTAGTGATCAAAATAAATGGAACGAAAAGCTTTATCCTTTCTGGGAAGAAGGGGATCCCAGGTGGAAGGACTGCTGGAAAGGTGATCACACATACACGTTTCAAAGACACTTGAAAAATTGGCCAGAAAATCCACCACAATGCAGACTGCAGGTGCTACAGTGCATTTCCATAGGGGCAATACCCACTGCTGCACAGAACAGCAAGTTAGAGATGATGGGTTGTGATTCTATTCCCAGTAGGTTGTCTGAGGAAGCAGAACAGTGAGTTATTGCATAAAATGCTTTCCCACTGATGACTAGTCTCAGCCATTAATACTTACTAAGAAGTATTGATAGTCAGTGCCCTAGAACGGTCCATTATTGAAACATGCCCTGGAGGACAGATACCCTCAACTGCTGCCTCAGGAGGGCACAGGCTTCAGTCCAACTGCTTTGGCAAAGGCTGTGTTTATTATCACCTGGCCCGAGCTGAGGGCTAACGACTGTGTCCCTAGGGAGAAACAAAAATGTTCTCCTTTGAAATATATTGACCCCCATGGGTAGAAAACTATATTCTTAGCTCTAGGGAGAAAATTTAATGGCAGACCAGTACGTGATCTGGGGGATATGATAAGTCCCTCTGATTGTTTTAAGTTGGGGTTTTGATAAGGGTGCAAAACCCTTAGAAACAGAGTAATCAGTAAGACATTTCTAATGTAAATAGTGCACAGTTGATGGTAGCTTCTGCTCTGATGCACCCTTTACTGCAGTGAAGACCAATTTTATTTTCTTCAGGTGGAAGGGTGACAGCCAAACTGGACAGCGATAGCCCAGCGCTGGTAGGATCCAACGTGACTTTTGTTGTGACTCTCCAGCTTCCCAAGTGCCAGGAAGAAGATAATGATGGCAACATAATATACAGGAGAAACTGTACCCGGGGTAGGTGATGGCAATTTCCCTGCACCACGCACACCTCTGCCTGGTGCTGGTGTGAACGTGTCATGAAGCTTTGAAAGCATCACCAGCGCACCCTGCGAACAACAGCCGTGTTGGATTTAACTGATAACTGATAACTGATAACATTTCCCTGTGCATACCTAGCCTGTGCCACACCAGTGTCTCCCCTAACAAGATCACTGTGCTATTTTTAGTGTTCTACCCCACTATATACACACTGACCAGGTCATTTAAGACTGCCCATAAAATTGCCTTCCCAAAACAGTCGTATTAACCTGGCTTCCTAACAGAACTGTTACTGCTTTCCAGATCAGGCACAATATTGCACAGTCACACTGTTTTCTTTCAAACTTATAAAGCTGTCAATTTATAAAATGAAGATTTTTCTTTTCAATTAGGAATTGTAGAATTCAGTAACCATATCTGCATCTTGAAAAAACCTCAAGAAAGTGTAAATCTCACACTCCCACATTTTAAGAATTAAAAAACCAATTAATTTTTTTTTTTTAATCTAGCAATATTTTCCTCAGAAAATCACCTTTTTTCATCTTACTTACTGTTACATGGAGAAAAAAACCTTTTATAATTCCAGTGGTTTAAGCTGCTGGATCTAGAATAAAACATGATGTTGTTCCTTTCTTCAGTAACTTCCATTTCAGTGCATATCAGCAAATTTTTTTCAGCCTAAGTTCTAATTTTTAGCTGTCTAATGTTTTGTTAGCAGCTGATATCCATTCTCTACTTAATACCTGGTGTGCTGTTTGTGGCAGGAAACTTTCTATTTATTTTTCAGAAAAGAACTGAAATTCATGTCTAAGTTATTTAAAGGTGCCACAGAAAATTTCTCTGACAAAACAAAGTCACTTCCTCACAGTGCTTCCACAGCCACTCTTTATACTTACAATTTTGTATTCTGCTTGCCAAATATTCAGGTAGCCCCATTATCCTCAGTGACACCATAGCACCCTGTGTAGTTGACAGCAAGTTTTTGGGCAAGCACTCTTTAATTGTGTCTGGCTCATGAGCAGAAAAGTTTTTAAAATTTCTAAATAAAACAACACCAAGCCAGAACAATTGTGTGTTTACATTAAAAACCAACCAAAGCACAGTCTCAGAAAAAAAAGAATGAGTGTCAGTTCTAAAAAATTCCCCACTTCACCTGTTGTTTAAGTGCAGTAACTGCTATAACTTATGGTGCCTGTTTCCTGACTTTCTGCATGTTTCTCAGTTGACCAGAACACATCCTATTTCTACCCTTAGATCCTCCAGCTTCCGGGGATCAGCAAGTCTATGTCTACAACTGGACTGAATGGACTGACAGTTGTGGATGGGAAAACTGCACAAGCAACCACAGCCATAATGTATTCCCAGATGGGAGGCCTTTCCCTCATCATCCTGGTTGGAGGAGAAGGAACTTTGTCTATGTGTTTCATACGTTTGGTGAGTACTGCAACACGTGCCTTGGGTTGGGTGATGCTCTAAAACTTATATTCACTTTGTACACTAACTCACTTGTCAAGTATGTTTTATTAAAAACCCTTGAAAAAGGATTCCACACTCTTGAGTGGAAATACTGAATTCATTTCCCACTTTTCCAGAGAGGCCATCCGCTATTTGGTCTAGAAATCATGGGTCACAAGAAGATTCTCTTCAAATCTGCATTCACAGTACTACCACTGAAGAAAATTAATTTCCTTTCAGTAGTAGTTAAGATCCTTTTCTAGGAAAATAGAGGGTCTAAGCAGGTCAGTCAGACAATGTGTTGACAGCTCACTGCCACTTCGGACTCTTAAATTTAAGAGTGAACATAGAGCTGTGCATCACCAGTTTAACAGTGCAGCACTTCATGTCTCTAGGGAGGTGAGAACTGCCCCTGGCTCTGTGCTGCTGCTCTGGTCACAGATGCTGATTTTCAGTGTTTCCTACTCCTGAGTATGTAATGGTGGGGCTGTTCCTGCCACTGGCTACATACTAAATCTTAGTGCCCTCAGTTTGCCTGGCTAAATCAGTATTATTGTCAGTAACAGCATGAGTAATAATAATAATTAAAAAAATAAAAATAATAATGTTCCAAATTTTATGCTGAGGTGACACTATTTACCTACCTCAATCAGCTGTTAAAAAGACAAATAATCAAATATATACAAATGATTCTAGGTTATGAAGCAATTATTATATCTTCTGGCTACATTGAAAGCAAACACAAGATCACTTAAAATGCCTACCACCATCCACTACATAATCCTAATGACTTAATGTAATGCAATTACTTTGGAAAGGTATAGATGCCTTGGCAAATTTTTCTTTGATTAGTGAATCTGGGATATCTTTTTGACAGCTTTGAAAAACCACAGAATTGATGTGAGTAAATACATTGAAAAATTATTCAGTCCTCCAAAAACACCTGCCAGATTATTGGAAGGTGTTTCTAAACTATTCATTTTGATTTAGACAATCCAAGACTCTCAGAGATTTTGTCTCTCATAAAACAACTTGTAGTAAAGCTGAAGGGGAAAATGTTAAGTTCATGTTCTGTTTCAGGTCAGTATTACCAAACAACAGGACACTCTTCAGCAAAGTTTTCAGTCAACACAGCAAATATCACTCTTGGCAAACACGGGATGGCAGTATCCATTTACAGGAGAGGGCACTCAGGATACGTTCCAATTGCAAGAGCAAAAGCCATCTACTCTGTGACAGGTGAGTGTGCTGGAATAAACTGTAACAAAATGCTGGGGGTGTTTGTTGTTTAGGTGTTAAAAAAATTCAGCACAAGCAGCATCTGTCGTGAAAAGAAGACATTGGCCTGAGAAAGGTTTTTAATATGAAAGTGGAATCTCTGGTAAATTGACTTGAGTAGTGTAAGTTACCTCTGTGTCTAGCTCAGTAGTGACACCTCTACTTTGTAATGAAAAACAATTTACGAGAGGAAATGCAATCTTCCACAGATGTGATTTCTCATTTGTTCTCATACTTGTCCAGGTAACTGTTTCTTACTGACATTCACTCCTCAGATCATAAATCGAATTAAAGTAGAAACCCATGTTAAATGTACTTATGTCTCACATTCTGGCTGTTGTGTTCAGGGACTTTGGAACTGGTTACTGCTTGCAACCAGGTATCTACGCTTTATTTATTTACCTCCTTTCTCTTCACCTCCAGACAAAATTCCAGTACTTGTGAGCATGTACCAAAAACATGACCGCAACATCTCAGACTCTATTTTCGTCAAAGACTCACCAATTACATTTGATGTGAAGATTCATGATCCCAGCTACTATCTTAATAATTCTGCCATCTCCTACAAGTGGAACTTTGGAGATGGAAGTGGCTTATTTGTAGCCAGCAGTGCTACTACATCTCACACTTACACTCTACAAGGAAACTTCACTCTGAATTTAACTGTCCAAGCCATTATACCTGTACCTTGCAGGCCAGTAACACCCACTGAACCACCGCCCACTTCAGCAGGTAAGAATTTATCAGACAGCAGTGGCATTAGGAGCTATGCTAAAACTCTAAATTCTGATATTTTAAGTTAATATTTTTAGTAGTTTTACTGTCATCATGAAAGAGCTGCAAGCCTCTGCAAACCCTCTATAAAATAGTTTTATAGACAGTATCAACAAGCATAAACTTTTCTGTATTTCTACGGTAGGGGTTACTTACACATTTAACTCATTATGCATCCAGTTCTACCAGCACACTTAACAGCATACATAGGTCTTCAGGTGAACGTACATCTAAGGTTGTGTATATAACCTCTGCCACACCTGGTCCAGAGATTTTAGCCTTGCCTACTCAGGTTCATCTTCTGAGGTAAGATGTAAATTTAAAGTGAGAAAGAGGCATTTCAGAACACTCTTACAGCAAGATCCTTTCTGGATTGCATTAACTTCCATTCAAAATTAAATGAGATTGAGTTGAACTAGAAAAACCTAGTAATATTCAAAAATATGGGATTTCCACATGGCATTAACCCAGAACAGCTTTTCCACTTTAAATTTATTGACTATCATATTTCAGAATAATTTTTATTATGTTCAGCATTGGTTTATCATCTCAGAGGGTTTAAAGGTTTGCAGAAGGCCTGCAGTTTCAGCTATAATACTACTACTGTGAAATTGTAAATGTGGCTATATTTTTCAAATTTCATATTTTTAATATGTGCTTTTACCAAAATATTGAGTGAGAATGAAAAATGAAAGGAAAGATATAATTTTCACCACTTCCCCTCTTCATTCTTCCACTAGCTGTAATGCAGAGCAGTGGGAAAACACCAGCTCTTAAAAAAGCATTTTAAATGTTTTATTGGCCTTTGGATTTCTTATAAAATTGATTTGGGGATTTTAAAGAAGTATTTAGTTGTATTACACCTTGTAGTCTCCCATTTATTTCACAGAGATGGGTGTTTAGCCAGTTGGCTTTTAGAGTGAGGCTACCCAGGACACTCCAGGGTTCTGCAGCTGGGCATGTGTGTTTTCTTTAAGGAATTTTGCCATGACCTCATACAGATGCATACCTGACTGCACAGCTGCAAACCAGAGTCACTGATGGCCTATGGAATTAAGGCAGTTGGAATATAAGGCTGTGTTCAGAGTACCCCGAAGGAGAGCTTGTTTAAAGCTGTGTATCTATTCCTTCTCCCTCAAACAGTAACCACCGGAGCATCTTCTAGTTCAGACCCGTCTGCCACTGTTGAGGTAATGGAGGATAATCCTGATGGAGGTTGCCACATTTACAGAAATGGATACTACAGAAGTGGCATCGCTGTCGTAGGTAAGGACGTGGGTCAACACCTGAACAGAGGAATGGTGTTAAAAATGTACAGCAATGTATGGCAGAGATAATGTTTATTTAGACGCCTTTTTACCAAATACACAAGACCCAAAATAAGATCCTTCTCATGGACAAAGCTGAGAGTTTTAAAGGTTAATGTACAGACATCTAACTAGCTGACTTTGGTCTCTGCCTGCACTCCGCCAGGACCTAGCAGCAGCGGTTATGATCCCTGGGTTTCAGACACGTGAGGCTGGACCTGGGTCTGGATGCCTGTTGATGGCTGACCCCATGCTACATGTGGCGTTTCCAGGCACCTGGGCTGGAAAATGTCTGGTGGGGATGTGCATTGTATCTCTCCTTCCTGTATCACCAGCTCCTGAACCTGCCACCCAGGAGCATACGGGCTGGGGAGGAGGTTCCCGTAAGGTTGAAGCCATGTTTGAAAGTAGAGAAGTCACGTGTAGTGGGAAGTGACTTAGTAAGATAAGACAGTAAATAACAATAATGAGGAAAGAAAGCAGACCAGAAGGGAGCAGCCTCACAGGGAAAGCACTGGAAAACTTCTCAGCTTTCAAACCCTTCAAGAGGAGTGCTAAGGGAGGGAGGAGGTTATGGAAAACAAGACCTGAACTGAGCATCAGCCAAATACTTGAGGTTCAGCACACATAGACTTCAGAGCTTGTCATGTGTCCTACAGTTGACATGTGTTTCCTCTCCCAGAGGGAATCCTTGAGGTAAATATTATTCAGATGACAAGCATCCAGATGACAGAAAGTCAAGCTGAAAACTCACTGGTTGACTTTGTTGTTACCTGCCAAGGGAGGTAAGTGTGTGAATGAAGCTGTCAATCTTCCCTCTTTAAAAATAATTAGGTGCTGGAATGCTGTTTACACTTAGATGCAGATGTATGAACAAAATTTGGGAACTGTAGTGTTTCTGTTTTTTGACTGAAATTAAACATAATGCAAGTCTCATTTTTAAACTATGCCAACAGAGGCTACTGCCAGGCATTTAGGATTCAAAGCAAATATCAAGCCTCAGTAAAATTAAGGAACTGATTGTGGGAAGAAACAAGTTATAGTTTCTTGGCCAAGACAAGATTTCAGCACTTACAGTAAAATGGAAAGCAGTTTGCTGAAATTGTAAGGAAATCCTTTCCTTTTGGCCATGAGTTTTTGACACTTGAAGTAAATGGGTGAGTCTAGGTGGTTTCTTGGATAGGAAAATACTGCACCAATATTCCCAGCTCCTAGAATGTTAGAGTGGAGAGGACTAAGAAGTACAAGAAACACCTTATTAATACAGCTGGAATACAATTAACATCTCTTGAGTGAATGTTTTCTTTTCTGGCACATGATACTACTTATAAGAATCTGCACTCCTTTCTTAATGATGTGTATTAAAGATAATGGACTTTAGAAGTTGATTTGATGCAGGTAGTCCTGTGATCACCATAAAATGTTAAATGATAAGCAAAAAAAGCAGATGATTATATAGATTGTATAAATGCATTCTGTATAAAATCCACATGTACATATATAAATGTATAGGTATGCAAAGAACACATATCGTATTAATAAAACACTCTTAAGTCACTAGAGTTCCACTGATTTCTGTAGGCACCAGCATGAAACGGGTGCACCAGTGCAGTGTGTCTATGAACTGGGCTAACAGGACTCCACAGATGCAATGTGTTCTCTCTTCCCATGCCAGTCTCCCCACAGATGTCTGCACAGTAGTTTCTGACCCCACGTGCCAGGTGTCCAAGAGCATGGTATGTGACCCCGTTGTCGTCACCGATGAATGTTTACTCACCATCCGGAGAGCTTTTGAGGAACCTGGGACGTACTGCATAAACATCACCTTGGGTGATGACACGAGCCAAGCCCTTGCCAGTGCCCTGATTTCTGTAAATGGAGGTGAGTCCACACAGAGCAGCCATGGGTTGTCTGGGAAAAGATTCTGCCTGTGGTCACTTCCCTGCAGGGGGAAAGAGTACAGGAATACATATGGGAGTTTTTATTGTGCCTGGAGGCCTCAGCTGAGACTGCACCAGTTTGTGTGAGTGTCCAGGCAAAGATAAAAAGACAATTATTTCCCTAGGGGAATCTGAAGTAATAGACCTTGGTCTGACTTATGTTTACAATTCAGTGAGTACAGTAATTATACAAACTCTTCAGTATCACAGCACAGGAACAGTTCTTAAGCCATAATGTACTTTCCACAGAAAACTATGTTGGGCAGAAAAGCAGGTGGGGAACATAGCCAGCCAGCCCATTCCACACATGGAGAAATAGCAGAAACAGAGGGGAATTCAGCTCACTTGAGACACAGTCAGAGTCTACAGCAGAGTTGGCTGCACTGGGCCCTCTTTACTGCCCAGTGGCCTTGACCAGGTTTCAATTTCTACATGAGGATAAGATGAATCAAGTTCTGGAACAATCTGCGTAACATCCAGTGACCACAGAGTCTGTCCAGGGTGACTGTTTCAGAACAGGAGCTTTACCTTTGGTTGGATGAGTATCACTGTGTCTAGCTCATAGCTGTCAAAGCAGTTTTTGACAGAACCAGCTATTAAACTCAGTCTCAGAACTCTAAATGATCATGCTGCCTCTCTGCTCCCACTCCACTGCCCTCCTGATTTCCTATTACAATGTCTTAGTGACTCTTCTGAACTCTGATTACCATTAGCCAAACTGATCCTTTGCAATCATTTTCCACAGTATTTTTTGTTGATTTCTGTTAATCTAGGTGTAAGTTTATCTGTACTGAAATCATTTCATTACAAATAAGGCACAACACCTGACCTGTAAGTACATTCTGGCTCCTAAAGGTCAAAATGAGCATGCAGAAGGATTTTTCAGAACTGTATTCACAGAGGCTAGCTTTAGCCCAGCAAGGCTGGTCTGTCTAGGTTTCCTCCAGAGGGCAAAGCTAAGTAGTAGTTTGGAGCTTACACTATAATCAAAGCAGAATTTGGATCTAAGAGAGGTTTCTGGAGGAGCCCATCTAAAGTTGTCAAAGGTTTCTTCTATTGCCAGTGCAAACATTTCCCCAGTATAACAACTGGCAAGGAGCAAATTAGCTTCATCTCATGGGGTGCCAGCAAGGCCCTTCATCCCTGTCCATGCTGCAAGGGCAGCCAAGTGTTTATGAGGAACAGGGCTCACATGAGAAAGCTGGCAAAACTCAACTCACACTCTGGTACACTTCAATTTGTACAGCAATAAGTAAAAATGGCATTTTCTTTAGAAAGTCTATCTCACTGTAAAATAGAGGCTAACTTTTAATCAATCTACTTTCTGAACTCTAGGATCATCATCCCGAACAACAGAAGGTGTCTTTATCTTCCTTGGCTTGTTGGCAGTGTTTGCTACCATTGGGGCATTTGTCCTTTACAAGTAAGTTGCTAGTTTCTATGATTAAAAACAGTTCAAGGAACTGTCAAATTATTGTTTAAATTAACAAACTAAACAACTTAAATTTGCTTTAGCTACACTTTTGTTATTTTTGCAGTTCACAAATATTCTGGCAAATATTCAAGAAAATGAGATTACTGTCTTAGGCCACAAAAACATTGGAAAACATGCAGATGTTAAGGACTTTCAGAGAAAATTACATTCCGTGCCCATAAGCACAAACTGTAATATTAGCAGGCCTGGGAACTTTGTGTAAACAGAAAGCAAACTCAAACTGCATGATGTGATTTATATATGCAGTGAAACAAAGTAAATTCTTCATTAAATAAATTGATCAATAAATTATTTGGTAAAAGGTGCCGAGTGCGCAGGACAGCAGTTAACAGAAGCACATGCTGCTGCTGCAGTATTAGCTTGGATGTTTCTCATCAGACTTTGAGACTGCACCAAGACTCCTGAGTCCAGTGTGAGCTCACCCTTCCCAGTGAGTGGTGAGAAACACACACCTCCACGGAGCAGCAGCACTCCACTAAGCAAAGGAGCCTTCTCCCTAACCAGGCCCTTGCCAGCACTACTGACCTATGGCTGCCAGCCATTAGATGGGATTGAACAGGGAAGGAGGAGAGAGAATGCATGATGAACACAGGATTAATGCTCTTATGCACTGTCACAGGCTAAATGTGGACTCGCCACAAGTCTTTCAGCAACTAACTCTGCACATTCCTTGCAGGAGATACAAGCAGTACAAGCCTATTGAGAGAAGCGTGGAACAAACAGTGAAGCAGGAGGGATTTACTGCTTACTTCAGCAGCTTCAAAGCCATTTTCTTCCCTAATAGCACTGAGAGAAATCCTCTGCTGAAGAGTAAACCAGGCATTGTTTAAACCTTTAGTGTAACACTGACTATTAGATTAAGTACAGGACTTGTATCTGAACTGTACTTTAATGGGGCTTTCTTGTCATTATTAAAAATAAAAAAAAGCAGGGAGTAAGGTGAAAGCTCATATAGATGGGATGGTAACTTCTGGGGCTTGGTGCAATTAGCAGCATTAAAGTAGTTCTTTGTAGAAAACAGGGAGGTAGATTTAAGCACTTGCTGTTCTTGCTTGTGATGTAGGATACACTCTTCCGAATTACTAACTGCCCCCCCCCACACACCCTTATCTGGGTTTTCTTACTTCTAGGTTAACAACCTGCAAAATTAATCACGCTCGAAATCTGGAAGGGAAAAAAAAAAGGTTAGTTTTTAAAAAGTCAAAAAACCTCAACAATGAACCGACTTGTAAACAGTTTTTATTGCTGCTCACTGCCTTAGCAGGATTCATGTCTTTGCTGGAAAGAGAGACATGGGGGGCAGGCAGGCGCGTGTTATGTCTGTGGAATGAAATGTGCCATGGCCTACTCCCAGGCATTGGCACTGAACTGCTGCCACTGTTACACTGTTCAGGAGGTCCTGGCACAGAATTGCCCCAGGCGGGCCAGCTCCCCACCAAGCAAACCCTGGATTCTGGGAATCACTGGAGGCACAGCTCCCCGCTGTGAGTTTGGCAGCAGCCACCCTGTTTTCAGGGTTCAATAGCATGGGTGCAGCTCATTAAATGCCAGTTGGCCTCAGGGCCAGAAAACAGGGCTGGACACATTTAGTTTCCCACTGGACATGGCTACCAGTGCATGAGTCTCACTATAAACTAGACCACAGGCACCCAAGCAACAAGATGTGGCCATCGGCTTGGCTCTCCCTGTTCAAACTTTGAGTCCCATGTAAAATCCTGAGACGCAACTGCTGATGCTGCCTTTGCCTCTGCTGTTTCCGTTGGTCTTGAGGCACTGGACTGGCACCACTGCTTCCAAGAGGGCAGATATGTGGATATGTGTCCCATGTACAATGAAGGGTCAGCAAAATGAGGGATGTAGCAGCAAAGGGTAGCATTCAACTCCCTTTTCCTCTTCTCTTTTCATTTCTATCTCTCTTGATGTAGAGATATTAATTTCTGCTTCCTCCTCCATCCCTCTGTCTTTACGACTTAATCAAGTAAATGAAAACCCCAATAATAACTAAAACACTATGCTCCAGTCTCTGCTTTTGCATGATGCACCATAGAAAATGTAAACTTATGCAAAATCAATGTGCCTTCACTTTTTTACTCTAGCTGCGATTCTGTGTAGAAAGAACTCACTCTGAGGCCTTTCACAAGTGATCTGGCCTCGTAGCCACACAAACTCACCACTCAGCATTGTGGCGTTTCACAGTGTCAGACCGGCACAAACTGCTGCAGGCTGGCTCACTGGATGATGAGAAAAGGACAGCATCTTATTTGTAGAAAGGAAGAGATTTCTAAAAAGTTCACTGAGATGAGCAAGCAGACCAAAATTTCTTTATAGTTCATGTTTCATAAAGCACCTGCTGTAATTAGTAAAGGTTATAACCAAAACTGAGGTTGGGCAAATGACTTTACACAGTACATTTCTAAACACTAAATTCTTTCAAGATTTGTATTTCAATATAATTAGCTGATTTACTATCTCTTGAAACATCTCTGATACATACTGTTTTCCATTCCTGAGACAATACATAATTATAAACATGCTTTCCTACCATTTTAGAAGATCTTTCAAATGCTTATAATTTTTAATCTGAATTTAGTCTTCGCTGCCCCTTCCCAGTGTGAACAGACACCTTTAAATAACTTAGGGATATTAAAAAATTGCAGATTCCAACACTGTTGTGAGATTAGTTCTCTACATCTAAAATTCAACAGCCTCTTCTATCCTTTTGTTTCCAGTTCTCCCATTATTTTAATTCTTTTGTGGCCATTTCAGTTATATTATTAAAAGCAGTGTATATGCTATTGTTCCATCTTCCTTATATGTAACATCCTATTGTCTACAGAACTAGGCATCTAAAACTATTTTCTGACTTAAATAGGAAACACTTTTTCTGCAAAAATTACTGCCTGAATGTTATGTCCTCTGTTATCAGGCAGGTAGGACTGTAATTTTTATTTGAGGCTCTAGCTTGAGGCAGGGCAGGGGTTTAGTGGAAAGCTTAAGATGACCTGTAATGAAGCATGAAAACATTAAATCTGTCATGGCTTAGTATCAATGAAGATGCAGGCTACCACCTAGGCTATATGCAGAAAACATCTTGTTTCTGCAAAATGCTGCGTGTCAGATGCTCAGAGGCATCTTAAGCTTCTGCATAGAAAACAGCTTTCAGGCATACATTAAGAACTTTTTTATTCTTTAACCCAAGTATTCAGAATATCTTGCACTATCTCCCGTGAAGTATCTTGTCAGAATATTATGTTTTCATATTACGATTTTGCCTTTTCAGCTGTAACTTCTATTTCATACATCTTTACTTTTATACAATGGAATTTAACTGCTGCACTGACAAATAAACCATGTAATGATTTTAAAGAGTTCATTTGCTTTCTCTCAGAAAGAGATACTGTGAGATAAGCAACCCGATGAGTTGCCCAATTATTGATCATAAACGTGTCTACTTCCAGAAAACACAACTGGATTTGCCTTACCCTCAGTTCACACCTGGCTCTACCATTGGTTATCGAGCTGATTGTGCAGTCTCCCTTTAAGGGCACCCAGGACAACATCACCACAAACCTGAGAAGCAAGTTCTTAACAACCAGATGACACAGTTTCAGAACAGATCAGGCTACAAATGGACTTCATGTCCTTCAAAGGCAAGAACAGCTGACAAACAACAGATTTGTGAATGTCAGCAAATGTTACAAGACAGGTTTCAGGCATCCCCTTTGGAGAAATAACATCAAGAATGGCATCAAACATAAATGGACATCATCTTTATAGAAAGAATATATTTTCAAATGTGTCATCAAGAGAAACAGAAACATCAGTTGGGTAGCAAATTTGTTAAAAATTACTTTAAAAACTGAACTATTATTTCAAACCACTGGTTTTGTTCCTCCCCCTTTTCTTCTTGAATAATTGTTATGGCACACAATTGAGACTCATCAGATGTGCCATTTTTTTCTTACCAAAAGTATTTTTAAGCTGAAACCAAGGCTAAAAACCGTCATTCCCTGAAGGAACTGTAGAGGAATCAAACAAAATTTTTCAAGAGACATCTAGCCAGTGTGGCTTATTAGCTGAAACTAATCACCTCCAGCCTCATACAGCATGGTCAAATTTTTTTTAAAGTTAATGCTTTTATCACTACAGGTTTTTATAGTTCACATAGAATCCCAGAATTGCTAGAGTTGGAAAGGACCTCTGGAGATCATCTAGTTCATCCCCCTCTGCCAAGACAGGGTCATCTAGAACAGGTTACACAGGAATGTATCCACGTGGGTTTTGAATGTCTCCAGAGAGGGAAACTCCAAAACCTCCCTGGGCAGCCTGTCCCAGTGCTCTGCCACCCTCAATGGAATAAAGTTCTTCCTCATGTTGAGGTGAAACTTTTTGTGTTTTAGTTTATGGCCACTGCTCCTCATCCTGTTGATGGTCACCACCAAAAAGTGTTTAGCACCATCCATGACTATGCCTTTTAAACCTTAACATCATTGTTTTACCATCATACTTGGTAAGAGAAGGGAAAAAACATTCTGAATGGCAATTTTTTAATTTTAGTGTCCCTGTAAATGCCAGAATATGCAGGGGAAGGAGCTGGAGGGAAACACGTTTCACTCACATTAAATACAAAGCTCAAACTTGTTCAGGTCATATTTTCTTTACCATTGACAACCTTCTCCATACCAAACCAAACATAGTGAGACTACTACCCTGTGCCCATTAACAGTGTGAGAATTACACAAATGTAAAACACACTTTCCTGAGAAAAAGATGTTAGTTTCAAACTAGACACAGCTTTTTAGGCAAAACCATAGCCTTTAGAGGGGGCACAAGGCTTGATGTGGGATACGTGATTTGGGTTTATACGACAGTGCCCAGGTATTGTATCTGCTCCTTTCCAGCTGCACAACAACCCAGCACAGCACAGCAGTGGTTACAGAGCAGGAATGACCTTTCCTCTCAAATCTAGATAAGCCAAATCATCTTTAAAACTGATGCTTGTTCAAGTCTCCCCTGGCCCACGTTCCCAAGCCGTTGCACCAAACAGCTGCCTTCAAATGTATCCCCAAGTTAATCTGCATCAGTTTTCTGGCTCCAGAATTCTACAGGCTGGATGCAGCTGAAAACCCAACAGATCAGCTGTACACAAGAGGGAGGACAAGGGAGACCACAAGGTTGAGGAGCAACCTGTGCCGTAAAACAGTCTCCCCAGTCACAGTTTTGCCCCTCAGCATGTCCCTTGTTGCATGATCCAGTGCTTCAAGGTGGGAGTGTGCCACAGAAACCTTGCCATGTGTCCCAATTCAGGGAGAAAAAAAGTGGGTAATGAAGATGTTGAGCAGTCTGAAAATGTCAAAATCCAAATATGGAAATCTAAAAAAGAAATCTATACAGGTGTCATCCGTTCCCCTTTTACTGGCTCTCGACTCAGACACTCCTCACAAAGCGAGGATGGGGAAGATGAGGATAAGCCACTGTCAGCCCTGCTGTTCCTTGTCTACACACCTGTACCCCCGACTGGGATTCTGGCAGGGAAGCAGGAGCATCCAGTGCTGGGTCCTGCATGACCCAAACCTGACCAGGCTGCACCACAAGCAGTGTGAAGAGCAGGTCAAAGGAGGGGATTCTGCCTCTCTACTCCACGCTGGTGAGACCCATCTGGAGTGCTGCATCCAGCTTTGGGGCTCCAGCAGAGAAAGGACGTCGACATGTTCAAGTATGTCTAGAGGAAGGACACCCAGTTAACCACATGGAAGGATCAGCGCTCCTGAGGAAAGGCTGAGAGAATTGGGATTGTTCAGCGTGCAAAAGACAAGTCTTCGGGGTGACCTAATACTGGCCTTCCACCACCTGAAGGGAGTTCAGTTACTGCAGGTGAGGAAAGACTTATTTACAAGAGCATGCAGTGACAGGACACGGGGGAATGGCTTCAAATTGAAAAATAGTAGGTTTAGATACTAGGAAAAAATTCTTTACTGCGAGGGTGATGAGGTACTGGAACAGGTTGCCCAGAGAAGTTGTGGATGGCCCATCCCTGGAAGTGTTCAAGGCCAGGCTGGATGCGACTCTGAGGAACTTGGTCTAGTGGAAGTGCCTACCCGTGGCAGGCGGGTTGGAACTAGATGATCTCTAAGGTCCCTTCCAACCCAAGCCCTTCTATGATTCCGTGGTTCTGTGACAGCCCGAGCGCTCGCCCCTCCCAGGGAGAGAAGCCGCTCCTGGAAGAAGAGCCGCAGGGCCCGCCCAGGGCCGCCCCGGGGCGGCTCGAGGACACCCCCGGCAGCGCCGCCACCGCCGGGCCGCCCCC
>WBMZ01000461.1:0-24744 GCA_013400975.1 Atrichornis clamosus | reverse complement strand
GGGCTGGCACCGGCACGGGCCCCGCGNACGGGCCCCGCGCTGGGAGAGGGCACACGGGACCCTGGGCTGGCACCGGCACGGGCCCCGCGCTGGGAGAGGGCACACGGGACCCTGGGCTGGCACCGGCACGGGCCCCGCGCTGGGAGAGGGCACACGGGACCCCGGGCTGGAGAGGGGTACGCTGAACCTCGGGCCGGGAACTGGGTACCAGTGGAGTAGGCTGATTCACGCCTGCAGTTTGCATTATCGAACCTTCCCGCAGCAGAAAAACCCCGAGAGGGAGTGAATTTTAAATTTTTTAAATTTTTTTTTTCCAAGAGCAAATTAGCGCGATGCTTTTGGGCGGGATCCCATCAGTTGCTTGGCCGGGCCGGGGAGGGAAATCACTTGTACTTTCGTTCCCCTCTTTGATCCCAGGGAGTATGTAAAAGAATTGCAATTACTCTTAAGCAGCACCTTTTACCCCACAGCGTCCCAATTCAAATACAAACCTGAAGATCAGCTTCTGTCTTTTTTTTTCTTTCCTTTTTTTTTTTTTTTTTAAGGCCCCGCAGAAACTTCTCGGGTGGGCGCTCTGACTTTTCCCTGATCTTCCCTCTGCGCTCTCCCTTTTGTCGGTTGTATGGGCTGAAGTCCCCTGGGTGGCAGCCCGAGCTACTCATTCATCATCATAACAACCGTTTAGTGTAAAATTAACAACAACTTAACTACTACAGCAATAAACATGGTCCTGCATTACCACAGATTGATGAGGATTACTTAGTTACAATCAGCTGGGGCACAGACAGGAGGGGAGAAAGGCTGCCAAATCAATAGCTTTCCCAAAGTTTAAAACTTAATCTCCTCCCTTTAGTGTTGCTGATGCTCGGGGGCTTGTTTGTAGCTGGGTTGGGAGGAGGAAAGGGAAGGAGGGGAATTTCCTTTCCCCCTCCCCCCGGAAAGTTGGCACTTAGTATTTGCTTTGTGGGAAGATGAGGACAAAGTCCTCTGTGTGCATCTGTTCATACACCTGATTTCTTCAACTTTTATCTTGAAAAGGGTCCCATTGATTCATTATCTAAATATATTTTGCCTTCAATTCCTTCACTGTTTAAATTCGCAGCTTAACCTTCTGAAAGGCAGCAGTGGACCCCTAAACGAGCTGCCAATCGATCCCAAAACAGCAATGCATGAGAAAGAGGGAGCTTTCAAGCAAATCGGTCCTCGCTCCCACTAACACAATGCGCTGGTTATCTGGCTCTCGTTTCCCGTGTAAACTCGGAAGCGTTCATCACAAGAAACAAAGGATAAGGCGAAAATAGCTAAGTACACCTAGAGCTGCATCCAAACAAAAGAAGAAAAAGCCCAAACAAACCCAAGGTTTTCTATTTCTTCCTGAGCCAAGTAATCCCTTTGATTACATCTAATACCTGCCAAAACCCAGATGGTATGCCCACCCATCGCACAGTGTGATAATGCCACATTGTGAAATCTACCCATTAATATTAATTGTCAGCTAGAGAATCTGTCTGAACTACTCAAGCTCGAGGTTGCCATGAGAAAGCAGGGCATGATTTAGCAGGGATTTAAAGATAATTCTTATTCTTTCGTTCTCTATCTTGCATACGTAGAATGTTAAACAACGGGCCTAGAATGTGATTCCAATTTCTGCCTCTCACAAATCTGATCTTAAACCAAGGGTGTACTTGGGGTCTCCACCTGGTGACCAAAATATTACCTTAAATTGCTGTGGGTGTGCTGCCCTGACCAAATGCTGAGTCCCTGCTCAAGACAGACGTGTCTACCAACCACATGTGACTTTTCTTCTTTCTTTCCATTGCTTCCCAAATACCCTTCCCATAATGGATTTGGTAATCTTTGAGAATTACCGAATAAGTCTTTTGGAAACTTTTTAAAAAAAATTGAACACGTTGCAAACTCAGTGGTTGAACGTGGTGGGAAAAAAAGAGAGAAAAGGAGTGTAGAAACAAGTGATGGTGCTGCAGTAGAGCTGCCCTCCTCAAATTTTGAGGAACTACAGCTGGGGTTGGGACATATAGGTCCTTGTATCCTCTTGAAAAAAAAGAGAAAGAGAAGTGTGAATGAGAGGAGACAGGATGAATTTGTATCTTTCTCAATCGTGTTAGCTCTTGCCAGCTCCTCTCAAGCCCTGTTTTCAGAATAATAGTAATCATTACCTGTTACAATGCCTGGCTCTTGTCATTCATCTGTAGGCCTCAAAACCAGTTCTAAACTGATTGTGCCTCTGTTGATATGCAAAAAAGCAACCACAGGGTCCTGCTCTGGCCCAGGTCCAGCCCCACAGAGGCAAGTCCTCGTCTGGACAGCACTGAACTGTCCAGGAAAGCAGAGATCGATTTTGATGTAAGTTGTTCTCAAAACGGCAACAGCTCATGGCCTGTCACTAGATATGGCCAATTTTATGTGGATGAGGGGTGAGCTCTAAATGTTGAGCCTGCAGATATAAACATTTGTGTTTTAATCCCCAGTCAAGATGCTCTGTTACTAATCTCTACCGTTGATGCTCTACGTATGAGTGGCTCAGAGATGGCACTTGCAGAATAGAGTGAAAAACCTATGCAAACGAGACTCTGGCAAGGCTACCGAGGCCTGGAAATTCAGGTTCCAAGGTCTGCTATTCCATCCTTCCCTGATTCCTTTACATTCTGCAGCAATTTAGGCAGTAAGAGTCTTTGAAATTGGAACAGTCAGGCATATAAATATATGAATATGTAAATCAGATTTGTATTATCAGAGGTTCATATCAGCATAGGCGTACATGAAGATGTGCTGCTTGCTTTCTTGTTTCATTTCCCACCAAAATCCTTTGTGGCTTGTCTCCTTGCAGAGATTTTACCAGAAGAGTTTTTTGGTAATTTTTTGGAAAGGTGTGAACCTTTTGGAAAAGTATGAACTACATGTACCCAGCACCACCCCGAAAGCACCTTGGTCTGAGTTCTATAGAATGCCTGAAAATCTGCGTGGCTTTCCCAAGCAGCTCTTGTGTCACGGGCAGCCAGCCTGGGCCTGCTCTGGTTACTTTCGCATCCTCTCCCTGGGATCAGCTGAGTGACACCAGGAAGAGAGAGATGTGAAATAAAAAGTGGAACAAAGGACCCCTTTCCTGCCACTGCTGAAGCTGATGGCAAGTGTCCTGCTGACTTCAGCAACACTAATGTTGTTAAGAATAGGTCTGCTCTAAGCTCACTGTTGCGTCTGCAGCTCGTGTAGGTTTCTCTTGAGTTACAACGGGTGTGCACATGCATGGTGAGGGGAAATGTACAGTTTTTGGCAATTGAAAGTTTAATCAAAAGGCCACTTTTCCCATCTGTTATTTTTGGGCCCAGCCTCCCAAGGGTCAGCTTGATAACATTTCATGCTGCTTCTAATCAATTTTATACCAGGAAGCAGTGTGAGAGCTGACTACCAGAGAGCTGGAGTGGCATGGAGCTCAGCACTGGGAACATAGCTGGAAAAATATGTTGGGGATTTTGGGGCATAAACAAATGTTTCCTAATCTGGACTGCAACTCTGTCAGGCATGTACTGACAAGCAAATGTTGATTGGAGCTGAAAACCAGCAGGTTCTACTACGGTGTAACCTGTAAATCCACATCTTGACAGGCATGTTGTGGTACGCAGAGCTACAGTCTCTGAGAAATAAGGTAACACAGGAATCAGATCATGGAATCAAGCAGTGTGATTATCACCGCCTTTTTCACTTTGTGTAGATAAAGGAAGTAGGTAGTAGTTTGTACTCATTGTTTTCTCTATGAGTGTTTAGGTCACACTGGATTTTTTGGAGCTTTCAGCCTTGGAGGATTAAATGATTTTGGAGACATAGGCCTTTTTTTGTTGGCCTGTTTCTCCCATGTGTCCATTCTATCCTGTGATTGTCTCTTCCATGACTGGACAAACACAGATAGGCACAAACACTCCTGGGGGCTCTGTTCCTTGCTCCACACACCTTGTAGGGAACCACGTGGGAACCACATAGAAGAGGAAAAGAACTAAGAGTAGTGGGGTCAGAGCTGGAGCAAGACTTCTCAGGAGGACTGGCAAGACTGAATTTTGCTGCCTCAGCTGTGAGATCTTGGGATGAGGCTTGGTGACCTTGGAACTGTCAGAGGTTAGAAGGTGGGGAAAGACTGCTGCTGCCAGAAGGGAGCTGCTTTTCCAACCTGGACTGCAGCAGTAACCCTGGCTTCAGGGGACTTGACAGACCCTGGCTGGTGGTTGTTGTTGTAGTCGGCTGCTGCTCCTGTCCCTTGAAATATAGGAACCTTTATTTATCTGCAAGACCCTTAAAATATCAGGAAGATTCTGCAGGAAATATGGTTGAGCCTGGTGCTCGTGCTCTACTGTGTGCTTTTGGCAATGCAAAACTTCCATTTTCAGGGATTTCTAGCATGTTTGCAGGCAGAAAATGCCAACAGCCCAGCTCTGTGGGCTGCAGTGACCTCTGCTTTTCAAGTAGATTATCCCTACGTGGCTCTCAGTAGCACCTGTGGACTTGTAAGCTAAAGAAACCCAATTAAAATAACACCACATAGTTTGCATCGTGTGCAGCTGCGGCTCTTCCTGTGCCCAGGGCTGGTGCTCTTGACCAGCAGTTGTTACTTTCTCCGGACAGGTTTCCCCCAGCACAGGCGGAGCTCTTAGGGGTGGTTACTGCCTGCAGCGGCAGTGAGGGATCTGCAGGATGCTGAGTGCCTGACTTGACCCCAAAGCTCGCTTTTGGGAAAAGGAATGAGCTTCTTGTGGAGGTAATAGTGGGCAGTTTGGGATGGAGTGTGCCGTGTTGTGTCTATCTTGAAAACAAACTGTTTAATCTCATAAGGAAGAGGTGAAATATCAGTTTTTTAATTTTAGCGCTGCTCTTACCAGTGTATCTGAGGAGCGTTATCGCTGTAGCCCACCCTGGAGGGCTGCTCTTCAGTGATGCAAATAGAGCTCTGATGGTTTGGGCTTTTCTCAGTGTCAGGAAAAAAGCTGGGAGAAAGCATCGTCTTCCAGCTTCTCAGCTGCTTCACTGCCAAGGATTAGACCAAACTTAACCATCATCAGCAGTTTAATCTAATGGTGTGGTTGTGCAGCTGATTTAATTCAGCGCTGCACTGAGTTGCTCTTCTCCGCCCTGCAGCTGCGTGCTCTGCTCTGCTGCTGCGGGTGCTCCTCTCCCTCGCTCGCTCCATGCACTTTGCTAAACCAGCACAAAACCTTCTCGGTGAAAGGGAGCAAATTTTTTTTTTTTTGTTGGCTTAGAAAGCTGGGTGATGAGGCCAGCAAGGTGGCAGGGCCAGCCCTGGGGTGATTCCACAAGGTGGTTGAGCCACCCTAATAGCTCACCGCTGCTGGGAAAAGTGTTCCCACAAGTGGTGTGGCGCCAGTCCTGTGGATGGTGGACCGCACCGGCCTCTGAAGTCTTAGCTTTCCGTGTGGAGATTCCCGTAGGATTCCCTGTGATGGGCCTCGGTGACTGGCCGAAATTGCAAAGACAGACGGTGGCAGAGCCAAAATCCCAAACTAACAGCAAAGGAACAATTCCTCATTCCTTCTGTAGCTTAAATCAGAGTTTTATTTTGATTAACAGAAGCTAAAAAGGAACTCAATGCACTTTAGAATAATTGTACTTGGAAAGCAACATCCTGGACTAAGGTCTTTTTTTTTCCAAGCACCTTTTGTTCAGGTTAAGGTACAACAGAAAACCACAAAACGGAGCCTTTTAAGGCGGTGGGAAGGGATGCAGTTCTCCTGAACTTCCACTGGGCTCCTCTGCTGTTACAGTCAACAGAAGCACCAATTAAACGCTTCCTGGTCTGAACCGAGCTGCTTTCCAGTCGAGATTCCAGCCTGTGGACTCGGTATTGTTTCTGTCCAGAGGTCTGTATTACCAAAACTGACAGGTGTCACAGGGGTTACTCTGTTCTTAGTACTATTTTGAATTTTAAAAAATCCTGAAATATTAAAAATATCTGAGAAGAAAAGGTGTTTGTAAGGTACTGGAAATCCTATTACGTGGCACCGTTCTGTTTTCCAGGCTGTCCAGATGATAGGTTATGGATGATATTGAAGCTCAGAATTATACAATGACTATTGTGTTAGACTTATACAATGAATACAGCGCCCCACAGTTGAACCAGGTTTCTTTTCCTATTAATGTTTATTTTATGTCTAAGTGAAACGAGACCTCAGTTTTATATATTCTTTCTAGATAAATATTTCTCTACTTTTTCAAGTGCTCATGAGAAATGTGACAAGATGTCCACGGAGGTCACAAATGTAAGCATAAATAGCTGCAATTTAACATCAGTAGTTAGCAAACAAGATACCCTCGAGGTAAAGAGGCTGATAAAAAGAGGGCAGCGATGCATTAAAGATGCATTATTTGGGGGTCTATGGATATAATTTAGGCTTCACAACAAGGTCAGACTGATTTAATTCTCTCTGCAAAGGTCAGTCCAAGGCCTGGCTGTACTAACCTCTGTGCTCTCCATCTGTCTGCACTCCAAGCCAGACACTTTCAATAGGTGATTGTGTGTTCATGACTGGATGAGAACACATTGAAATTACCTCCAGGTCCAGGCCTCCGAAAGCGTTTGCTCGGAGCCACTGCTGACCCTGGAGTAGCTGGTACCTATGGAACTTTGCACTCGGCTGCAGCTTTGAAGTGTTGGGAAGAACATCTGATATTGGTGTTTTGCTAATGCTGTAAGTGCTCGTGAGTATTCAGCTTCATAAAGGCGGTGCCGCAGTGTCATAAACTCTTTATGCAGGTTTATTCCGTGACCCTTGAAACGTGAGTTTTTACCAGCACTGGCAAAAGTATAATAATGCAAAGGAAAAAAAAACCCCAAACCTTCACAGTGTTCACTTTCTCCAAAATGAGGAAAAATGAAGAAACTGGTGTTTGTGGACATCTTTATTTAATGGTCCAGGTTTTAAAAAAATCTTCTGCTGTAAGCAAGGGATTCTTTAAAAATAATTGACAAGACAAAATAAATATGCAATGTTCTGGTATCTGTTAGTCATTTTCTTGCTGCTTTTTTCACTTGATGCTAAACGCTTCTGAATTCTCTTTTCATTTTAAGTAGGAAACAGATTTATTAATCTGAATGCAACAACTAGAGAAAATGAGGCCAGTGAATGATTTGAGTTTCTAATATTTAGCTCACTGAAATAACCACACACAGCAAACAGCACTTGCTTTTGTGGAAAAAAAGCCCAAACCACATAAGATTAGTGGAAGGTACACTTAATTTTAAAAATGTAAGACACTTTATTTTTACCTATATGATTTGGCTAATCTAAAAGGAGGCTATGAACAGATACTGCTTTCATTGTAGGTCAAAGTGTAAAGGTAAAATGATATAAAATGGCATGAAACAATTGATGTACTATGCTAAAAACCAAACCAAACACAAAAAGCATCCACACAGTGCTCTTCCTCTCTCAGATACTGTAAGTATATACATACATCTGGTTTCAGTATTTCTTTCACATTTGTACAGTAAACAGTTTCAAAAGGAAAAAATGGGTGAATCTGATTGGGAACCAACAAAATTAAAATCAAGGAATTCAGACCTTAGGATGCAACTCTCCACAGAGTATCTTGTCCCGTGTTGCTCGAGTCTGCCTGCTGTAAAGTCACCTAAAAAGAGAACTGCAAGAACAATAATACAGATCATAACAGAGTAAATTAAAGGCAGATTTTCAGATTTCTGCCTGTCTTCCTCAGGTTAAATAATGTCCCTGGTAAACAAATTCTGATCTTAAATGATAAAGACTTTTTGTTCCAGATATCTTACGAAATCAGCTCTTGCTCTTGTGCATGATGCGTTCTGATGAATCAGAGATAGTGTTTGGCTCTTGAGGCTGTTTCAGTGGCTGTGCTTTTCTAAGTTTGAAGAAGGCAAGGAGAGAATCTGCAGAGATAAAAAAAAAAGGTGGTAAATTCTAGAATGCTTTTCTTTTGTTTTTTTAGAACACGTGACACCTGACCCTACAACCCCATGCCCACACTCCCACTTTGGGTGGCCAGCTCACCTTTTCATTAGGTCCAAGGGTTGCTGGAACACCTCTTCTGTTGGAAAGTGTTCAGGTGTGCTTGGATTAGCCACAGGGAATCTTTGGAGAGTGAGTGGTAGAGGAAGCCACCCTCCTGTGAGATAAACTCACAGCCTCTGTGGGTCCTGTCTCCTGCTGTCTGAAGGAGCCAGGTTCTTTTCACTGAGTGGGTATTTTTATAGTAGTTACTATTTGTGATATTGTATTAGGAGTATTAAGGTATTCATTACACCAACTGTTTGCTTTAAAATACTTTGTTGGTGAGCTTTTATTGCTCAGGAATGGCGCCAGATGGACAGTCCTGAGGACCAAAGTCCTCGCGCTATCTACAGATCACGGCACGAGCAGGGGCACATGCAGATTTCCTCTTCTGTCTTCCTCTGCCACCACTCTGATCTCAGGAAGGAACATTCGGGAGGAAGAGAGCACCCCAGACCTGTGGTGCCTCTCCAGAGACACCAGCATCAAAGCCACCTGTTGCGTGGCAGACCTGAGACATACTTGTTACACATCCATGGGGCCTTGCCCAAAGGCTGACTGGGATTTGAGTCTTGGCAGCCTCTTAGAGAATCCTGCTTGGAAGTGAGGGCAATTTTTGAAGCAGTTGCTGTCTGTTGCATGAATCCACACTGAACATACTTTACAAATATTTCAGCCTCCAGCACCTGGAATTGTAATGTACCTTTTGGAATCACTTTCATCCTCTCAGTGAGGGGAGGGGTGTAGCTTCCAACAGGGATTGAGCTGGTAATGTCCATCCTTGTGTCAATACTGGGAGCCATTCACACAGAACAAAATAACCTGTTGTGCCTGATGGTTCGTCAATGCAAGTCCCTGTCCTTTGTTTGCATCTCACTTGGAGTGCTGCTTATCAGATCTCTGTTGTGGACTGCTTTGTACCACCGTGTCAATGCCTATATACTTTCCATCCTAAAATCTGCCTGGCTTCTTGCTTTCCTGAAAAACTGAGCCCAGGATGGGCTGAAAAAGCCACCAGCCCTGTCAGCTCTCTGGAGATGTGCTCATCTGACACACTTTTCTAGAAAGGCTTTGTAGGATCTAGATTTTAGGCTAGGATAGTTTAGGCTTAGAGTGAAAACCCTGGCAAACCTTTCATGTGACAGTATTGACAACTTCTACCCTAGGGTGGTGTTCTGCTGGGGCAACGTCTCCATCAGGGAAGGACTACTCAAAGTATAGCTCTGCTTCTCTTTGCTTATGTTCTGCACACTCAAAAAGGAAAGCAAAAAGCAAATCTGGAAGTCACATAAAAACATTTGATTTTCCTCCTCGTAGCAGTGAGTTCTGATCTGATCTCACGCTGCACTCTCAGGGGCTGCAGGAGTTTAAGGGTTCAGGCTCACCTGGTCTCAAAGCACACATTTTTGCCCTTTGAAACAGAAAAATCTTGTGCCACAAAAACGGGCAGCTGCTTTTTGATTGTGCACTCGTCACATTTTTTTCACGTGTGAGACATGACATGCTCTGTCAAGCCACTGTATTCAAACTTCCCCTAATATATTTCATTTTTATTAGTGACGGAGGACAGGTGATTTGAATCTTAATCCTGGGGGGTGATGTGTGTGTGTGTGGTGTAGAACACCAAGGTGTGTGCTGTGGTGCAGCTATTGCAACCAGCTCACATGCCTTGCATATCAATCTCGAGACATTTGCTGTACCCAGCTTTTTTAGGGGCATTTGGTGGAAATTAAAATATGAGGGGTGCAGGCCACTTTACACCATTGTATTTCTCATTCATATTGTTTTTGATTCTTCTCTAACTGTGTATATATACTCCTGCTAAGTTCCAAGGGAGCAGAAAAGCTGCTCCTCCTATGATTATTAAGTGATGCTTTCGACAAGTCAGTCTTTCAGAGAGGAGAAAGCATCAGGCAGGCAGGTGAAGACCATTTCTGCATTGCAGAGTTACTGTCTTACATGTGCTTGTCCTGTGGGACGGAACTTAACAATTCACAGCTCTCCTGTCCTCATGTGCCTTGCAAAACTCACTCCAAGGCCAGGTCTTCCAGTCTGCGTCCTTCGTGTGCCTGAACCAGGCCATTTGGTTGGAATGGCTCCCTGGCTCCAGAAACACTCTCACCTCCAATCCATAGGTGTTAGGAGCAGTGTTTGGGGCAGGATAGCTGAGCTGCTGTTAGGCAAGAAATGGGGCAAATGGGTTAAAAAAGTCTGCGTTCCCAGGTGGATAAAGCTGAAGGAGAGCTAGGAAGTCACCCCAGCTAAGCAGAAAACAAAAAGATGATGTTATTTTGTTCTTTCTGTTGTAGTGTTTGTGTGGAGCAGTGGCTGCCAGCACGGGTGGTTTCCCGAAGTGCTGGCAGGGACACCAGGGCAGGCACTGCCCTGCTGTGGGGCCTTTCTCCTGGGACAGGGAGAGGCCTCCCTGCGCTCAGAGCCGAGTTCATGGCCTTGCCCCCACAGCTCTCGGGAAGGTCACTGTGTTTGCAGGCGCTGGAGGAATGTGCTTTTGGCACTGGCGAGGCTCGACACCAGAGGAAGCAGTCCTGAGTGCTGCCTCGGGTTTTCCCTGCAAAAAGGGGGCAGGGGCAGAGAGAGGACAAAGATGAATTTGTCTTGCGATGGACATGAGTGATGCAAAGGTTTACATAAATGCTGGGTAACATAAACCCTTCCCTCTTGCCCTCCCACGCAGGGAACCAGAACAAGTTGTGCACGCTGCTTTACCTGTATTTTGATGTCTCAAGGCACGCACAGACCTCAGGCTAGTTCTGTATCAGGGACAGCTTCCATGTGGGCAGCAGGAACAAACTTTTAATTCCTGAAATTAAAAAGGGCATCTGACTTAATAGAGGCAAAAAAAATACCTTGGGACATTTGCAGAGAGTGAAAAGAAACAGCAAGGTAACAGTGTGGACAAAGCTCTGACCTGAAGCGCAATGAACTGCACCAACGCCTTTGGTACAGCTACAAGTTTATAGTGTGCTGGAGTGTTGTTTATGTTACTATAAAAAAAGGTGAGAAAATATATTCAGTTACTTTCTGTTTCTCCTCATTGAGCAGATGGCAATTCATAGCTCAAACTGTTTTTAAGCCATTTCACATTTTACTAATAAGTACAATATGCTTTTCAACAACAAGCCATGCTCAGGCACTTCTGCAGAGGTTACGTGGTTGCTCAGGTAGCTCAGAAAGCAAAGGCTTTATGAACCTTGTTGCTTTGTAATGGCAAGTATTTTCTGGTTACGTCTCATGTGGCGGAAAACACGGGCTCAAACCTCTCCCACTTGTTTCAAATTATTTCTAATTTTGCAGGCCACAAATAATAGTGTGCTTACCTGAACCGCCTCAGTTTGAGATTGTTTCTACCAACTATGTTCCTGGTAGAACAAACCACACTTTTTAAGGAGCTGAATATTCTTTACGTTTTAAGTGTATAATCATGTGTGGAGATGGCCATCAGGAAAAGCAAGAAAACATTGAGCAGTTCTGTTTCAGGAAGTTTTGGTGCTTTAAAATGAAAGCTGTTAATATTGCATGCATTGGAGAATTCTCACCATTGCATCCATGGTTTTCTCAAAACCTGTTAAATTATATGAG
The DNA here is from genome assembly GCA_013400975.1 of Atrichornis clamosus. Taxonomy (NCBI): domain Eukaryota; kingdom Metazoa; phylum Chordata; class Aves; order Passeriformes; family Menuridae; genus Atrichornis; species Atrichornis clamosus. The sequence goes on along the minus strand of WBMZ01000461.1, from coordinate 13,099 downwards.
TGCAGAAATAAGGAAGAGTGGGTTTTCTTATTAATTGACACTCATTTTTAGCTGGCATGTGGTGGCAGGTCCTCCAAACAAACCCGAAGCACAGATTAGAGCTGAAAGTTTTGGAAATGTTCTAAATCTTTGTAGCATTGCAGAGAGGAAGTGTAATATTAAACTGACAAATTGAATATATCTATTTTTTTCAATGTAATTCACAGTTTCTTCCTATTATTTTTTACTACCCAGGGAGATAAAGCAAAACAAATTCCTCAAAACAGAGAGAAATATATTTCCAGATACCTTTCCCTATTAAGTAATACATCTCTCTCATACATATGTACTGTCAAATATCTATCGGTTCCTTTTCCACACCACGTCTCCAGCCAGAAGTGTTGGCTATGCAAATATTGCAGAACCGACTCTTAACATATGTGCTGTGTGCCTGGCTACAGATACACGGGAAACTCTAGGTAATAATTAGAGTCTGCATATATTATCTTGCAATTATAATTTTACATAATCGGTTATGTAATCTCAAGGCTGGTATGCAGTGAGAAACTGCGGTTACGTCAGAATTCTTCGGAAGAAAAATAAAACTATTGATTGTAAGTGCACGTCCTAGCGAGGAAGGAGCGCAGAGGGATGGTGCAGCACGGAATATCTCAGCGGTGAAAGCCACGCTGGTTCTCGCTGAAGCGGGACTCGCCCCCACCCAGGAGCGAGCAGGGGCTTCCCGGGGCTTCCAGGGCCATCCGGGCGGCTCCGGGAGCACGGCAGCATGGGTGGGGGAAGTGGGGAAGGGGACAAGAAAACGAAGCAGAAGTGGGAAGGTGACAAAGTGGCGAGCGCTGATTTGTTGTAGGAGTCTCAGCTCGTTCCCAGCTACCGAAACGCTCCCGGAGAGGAGCGGGATGCGGGGCTGGGGCGGGCGGGCTCGGGTCCGCTGCGAGCCGCGGATCGAGCCGAGCCCGTCCCTTCCCTCGGGGGCTACGGCAGCGGCATCGAACTGCCCTGCTCGAGCCGCTGCCACCGCCCGAACGGGCCGGGGGTGTGCGGGGGAACCCCCCGGAAAAAAATAAAATTACCCAGCCATGCGGGGAAAACAACGGAGTGATAAATAAACACAAAGTGAATCAGATGAAATCGCCAGGCGTTCAGTCCCGATAAACAGCAAGCTTTATAATATCCAGGTGTTGGGGAAAGCTGTTGTCTTATAGTTTATAAATCCCTGCTAGTGGGAGGGAGGGGGAGAATCTTCGGTGGTGAATGAAATATCAAATCACGAGGCTCTATGTAGATTTATGATTGCATAAGAGGCTCAATCATTTCCATATATTGAAATGTGCTGTCCTTTCCACGACTGCCCAGCCCTTGGAGGGAGAGAGATGCTCGATTCCGCCTTGATCAATGCTGACTGTGAAGCAAAGAGGAGGAGAAGGGGGGGACCAGGCTGGCACCAGATGGAGCAGGGTCTAGGGAAAGGTCAAGGTTAGCTCGGGCTGCTATTGAATCGGTTGCAGCCTCACAGATAGATCTCTGCCTCCGAGGCACCCACTGGGGCTTCTCAGAATCAAATCTAATAGAAAAGGCAGTCACAGAATGAAATCGCTTCATCTGAATGCTAAAATTGTTATTAGACTACATTAGAGAGATACCGGGCACATGATTACCAAAAAAGGAAGCATGCCTAGCAGGTTGTGACTGAAATAAAAGCTGTGAATATGTTGATACCATCGGCGATGTGCAAAGATAATAGATAACAGGAGAGAGGGGCAGGGAGAGATGCCTGTGTGTAACGAACAGATTAACATATTGATGCGGATGTATGTAGCTGTATAAAATTATCTGTGTACGTATCCGTGTCCGCACCAGGGTGTATTTGTATGTACGCAGAGAGGAACACTTGGCTTCCTGCAAGTCCTGCAGCGGCCGTGGTCCTCAGCGCTCTGAGGACATTTGTTAATTGATTTGGATCGCAGTTATGGGCCGAGAAGTGGGAGCTGACTCGGAGGACAGGCTTCTTGGTGGCTCCTTGCAGGACCCCACCTGCAGCCACCCTCGGCTTGTGTTGCTGTCACTTTTATTTTTGATTTCAAGTCCTCATGGAGGCACAGGGCTCAGACATTGTTCAAGGCTGCTCATTTTCTTGCTCATCCCAGGCAAAACTCTGAGGAAGTGTCATTAGGTCCATACACACGTGCTGACACCCCACATCCCGGACACAGGAGCGTGATGTAAGCACACACAGACGCATTTGGAGCGGCGGTGCTGTCAGCTGGCTTACAGAGATCAAAGTGAGGCTCCTTCCAGTTACCAGCTCCTCCACCTTACCAATTCTTTAACCTACAGCACAGCCTTATCTTGAAGAAGGATTTAGTCTTGTAAAATAAATGCTGGCTACACTAGATTAAACATGATGACTGCACTCTAAGGGTTAATAAATTTAGAATTAACAGATCATCCCAGCTTGATACAGCTACTATAGATGATTTAATATGCAGCCTAAGCAGGTTGACAGTCAGCTCACAGATGCAGATAAGATCAAACAGTCTCTTGATTCAATAGATTGAATGGTTGTACTGAGTGTCTGGAAGGTGAGTGACAGTACGTATATGGCAGGGGTTCTGGTAAAGAAGGGCTTCGATTCCCCACTGCTGTGCACTGCACTGGTTTTCCTTTTCTAGCAGTCAACCTTTTTCAGCAATCAAACCCGGAGTTAACATGAAAAAAACCGTCTCAAATATAGTTCAGGAGAGTTATTTGAAGTTTTCAGTAATGAAAAGCTCTGTGCTTTAATAGTAATCACCATTACTATCGCTAGCCTGCACTTCAGGTTCCTCCTCCACGGACAAGGCCATCGCCACCCACTCCATCCCACCGGGACAGTCTCAGCTGTCCACAGGCTCTGTCTGTTTGTCCACACTAGTCCCCTTCCCTGGCAGATCTAAATCCACAGGAAAAACGAGTTTTGGAGGCCGAACAGGGACACCTTCCCCAGACAGCCCCTGGGACTTGGCAAGTGCAGCCTTGTCCTAACGGGATGCACTGTCCAGAGGCTTCGGCTGTAGGAAACCTCAGTGGATGCAGAGTGACAAAGACAATTCCTCTGGAATGGAGATTCTTTCTCAGCTCTTTTGCTTTTCTGGCTTAAAAGTTAATGTCTGTAGTAACTCTTCTGTGGTTTATGTTATCCTTCTTGCTCTCCTGTCCTATTTAAACGGGAATGTAAAACAGTCCTCATGGAGGCTGGTGAGCAATGGGATGACAGAGTGGTCTCTAACAATTTTTATTATTTGATCAAGAGAAAAAGCTCCACCTGAACCATTAGATTTTACAATATGAATATGTTTCCAGGCAATCTTAAAAATGCATATTACGTATTCAATAGACCGTCACAGGTCTGAATTGTGTCTTATTGTATTATATGGGACCACCACTGTACTGACAGGGATATTTGTGCTAAAGTTACTGCACATCTGAACACTTACAAATTAGCTGTATTGTTTACTTCGGAGGATTTTAAAAAATACTCCTATGGTTTTGACGAGTGCTCTGCAGTAGGTTGGTGTGATGAGCAGGTTGCCAGCAGAGCAAATCCAGAACCCACCTGAAATTGCTGTTTCTTTGTGATTTTTTAAAATGGGCTCATGTACTTTTGCAAACCTTTACCTGTGAATTATAGTTTCATTTTAATTTAGAAGAAACCAGTGGCTCCTTTCCATCCCTCAAATGCTGGGTTAGGAAAGAGAGGGCCTGGGTGTGTGCTTTGGATACAGACCCGCCTGTGAGCATCCACTGATTTTCCAGAGCAGGTCTGCGATGCCACACAGGGATGAGCCAGGCTACCCCCTACTCCATGACTAGAAGCACCTCTCAGGTGAGCTGATGGAGGCACGAAAATCTTCATCTTGTATTTAGAGAGAGGCGATATCCAACTGCCAGCACTTCTCAAGGCAAAGGAACAGCACTCAGATACCCCTTTGCAAAAGAAATTCCGAAGCAGGAGAGCCCACAAACCCACCGAAAAAGGCCGTGTGAGCCAGCGTGAAGGCAGAGAGGACTCAGGGAACCCGTGGCACTTCGAGGAGCGCTGTTCCTGCCGCCGTGCCCTGCTCCGGGGCCCCGCGAAGCCGGGGGGACTCGGGCGCGGAGGGGCCGCCGGGCCCCCCGGATCCCCCCGCGGCGACGGTGCCGCTTCCCAGGGCGGAACCAGCGAAACCAGTTATCTGGCAGCAATTTGCATATTGATGGTGCCTCCTGCCGTTCTCCCTGATTGCTCTACAGGAAGGAAAGGTAACAGGAAAATATATAACCCCCTCTCAAAAATGGCAAAGAGGCTTCTACGTGCACGGGCGCTCTGATTGAAGAGTAAAGCCTGGTAAAGCCCATGGCAGGAAATTTGTTTACCAAACTGATTTTTGTCTTAGGATTTGAAAGCAGTTGTGTGTTTCTTTTTTTTAAGTTCTGAGGCTGCAAATGTGAGGTCCGTGCTTCCACGCAAGCTGCTAGGGACGAGCACTGATCACTTCAGGGAAAAATAATTAGCCTCATCATATTCACTGAATGTAGAAGTCTAAGGAGGAGGCAATCCTTGGAGATTGGGAAAGGCATTGGATAGACACTTTAAAAATATAATGTCATGGTACATATATTTTTTAGTCCCACTCATAAGCAATGTACAAATGTGCAGTACAGCACTGAAAATAAAAGCTAATTTGGGCTCTTAATAGAGAATAGTTTCACTTTTATTGGCTCTGAGTACAGTGGCTGCCTAAGACACACCTATTGTGAGGCACTTTTGGCCTTCCTTGTAGGAACAGCCACGGCTGTGTCCTTGTACATCCCTAAGTGTTGAGATTCCTTCAGTTCTGGGCAGCACCAACCAGGGTGCCAGGAGCCTGTAGCTCACCTCACCCCCATGCGGAGGGGCTGTTCAGGAGGAGGAGATGGCAGCAGATCACATTGCTCCAGCTACATCTAGACCAAACTTCTCCCTGCTGCCTGTGGGGAATAGCACTTACAGACTGGTGCTCTGCTATGGCCTGGATTTACCCTGCAGATATCTATAGCACCCAAACGTCTGAGGGAGGTGTGTGTCAGCACAGACAGTCCATGGAGCTCTCCCTCTGCATGTGTTTACATCGATTTCTCTCTCTCTAGGCTCTCAGATGCTGTGAAACTAAATACGATAGGGCAAATTACAGTCTAAATTGTGAATACATTAATTTCAGTATGGTAATATCAAACATTGTACTTATTTCTGATTTCTGTATTTAATTTCCCTTGCTTTTTTAAATTCTGGGGAATAGTTACTTGGTGAACAATAGCATTAGCACAATAACTCCCCCCAACTCCAGCATTCGTACTTAATGCACATCAGCTTTCTATGTAATACCATACAATATACTTGCATGTTATTTTAATTGAGTGAAATCTTATTCATACTGGTGGGAGAAGGCATTCTTTTCACTGCAGCCAGGATTCATACTGCACTGACAAAATTGTATGTGCTGACAATAACAAATGGTGGCAAAACTATCCAAACTGCTCAAAGAAGTGGGCTCTTATCACAGGTTATTCACCACCACTCCTGCTCCCCCTCAGCGCTGTGTCTTTCTGTGCAGCTTTGGGCTATATAATAATTTATTCTTCTGACTACAGAGAGTTGCATTAGAATATTATTGTAAGCATTTTAACAATTAAGCTGAAATTTTGCACAGAATAAATATGGCAAAGGAGAAAACCCAGAGTCCTTCTTTTTAAACGCAGAGAAAGAACTCAGCTCTCTCAACTATTAATTATTTTTCATCTAGATCCTAACACAAACTATGTCATGTTCTGCAAAGCAGGCGCATTTCTTCTTGGCTGAAGCTAAAAGCTAAACCTAAATGTCACCTGAAATAGTAATATAAAACGAATATAGAGAATGATGATTGTGTATGTTAAATTTCAGTTCAGTGCATTCTAAGTGACTAGAAGTTGAAGCTCTAAAAAGCAACATGAGTTATTTACAGAAGATGTTAAGGCACCCATCTAACAGCATGGCTGAGTACATGCTTACTTTAAGCATGTAAGTACAGCTGATGTGCAAAGATAAATATGTGCTTAAGAATTTTGCAGAACCCAAGGCCAAGTAGATTCCTCTGGTAGGGGATATATCAAGCAGAGTAAGAGGAGGAAAATGCTTTTTTATTGCACTGTCCTTCTCTACGAGCCCGTACACCAAGCGTGCTAGGAAGGAGGGACTGTGTTCAACACAGACAAGTAAACAACTAAATCTTTCCTCATGTTGTGTAGCAAAACTAATTTCTGTATGGAAATAACTTCTTTTTGATTGCTGATGCTGGGTTTCTCAGATTAGCGAGTCATTTTTGTTATTCTACTTTAAAAATTTGATTTGAGGTATAGCTGGCTTTATTTTTCAGACAAAATACTTGCCTTTGCCACATCCAGAGTAGGGCTTCCTGGATTTCCTCATAGCATTAGATCCCCTTGGATATGGTTTTGCACAGAAACTAGCTCAAGTCAGAAAAGGAATTTAAAAAGCTATTTGTGTCACTGACCTGTCTTCCTACTGCTCTGGGGCTTGGCCATAGTGACCTGCTTAGATGCAAGACTTGGGATCTCAGTGGCGACCCGAAAGGACAACCTTGTGCCATCACGGGTTTGTGTGAGGCAAGACAAGAGTAGTCCTGATGGATGAGGATTTGGATGTGTGGGACATCTTGCTGAGGAGGATCTGGCTTCTCACAGGGCTTTGTTTTGGAATGGCTTGCACATCATAACCCTGCAGTGAGAGAGCCCCATGCTGCAGCCTGGTTTGGTCAAAACTCTTCCTGAAACAGATGGAGATGCTGCTTGTGAGTTCAGGTGTCCCTGCTCAGGAAGGAGGGACTGTGTTGGGCGTGGAAAGTGTGGGAGGTGGGCATGGAAACTGCTCTAAGAGCAATCCATTCACAGCTTGTGGCTCATCTTTCTGGCCCTGGGCTTGCCTTCGTTTCCTGTAGGGTCAAGGAAAATCTCAAGCCTGCACCTAAACCATGCACTCTTTGGCTTAGTGGGATTTGAGGTGATAAAAACTACCTTTTAGAAGTTTAAAACTAGTGAAAAGTAGGGAGCATTTCTCAGCAAAATCCTTTGTAACACAAAGCTATATTTAAACTCAATGTCACCCAAAGTTGAATGGCTCATCCCTTTCTAAGTGATGTCAGCACACAGGTAGGACTCATTTCCACACATTTCTGGGGGGAAGATAAAACCAGGGAAGATTAAAAGATTCTGAGAAACTGTTAGCAAAGATATTTATTTATGTTTTTGTCTTACACCTTTAGGACCCTCTTTAACTTAAGTGTCATTTCTTGCTCTTGGCCTCTTCTCAGTGTATAGGAACACACAGGTGGGTCAGGGTGGTGGGCGTGCCCCGTGAAATCCTCTGGGCAGCTGTAGCTTTACCTTGGGTACCTATACATATTCCATTCAGTATGGAGCTTCAGAAGAGCTAGAAGTACCAAATTCATACCCTAGATGTCAGTAAAAGAAAAAAACATTAAAACCCATTAAAAATCGTTTTCTAAAAGTCTGTGAATCAAGCAATGGGTTAGCCAATTATTCATAAGATAATTCCCTATATGGACTGACAGTTGGAGTCCCAAGTTTCAGCTCAATCAAATTTACACAGCCCAAGTTATAACCTCTTCAAGATGGGGATTGTAACAGGAGCACTGACAGACCATAACTACTGTGCCTTTTTAGTAACAAAAGCTCAACTACCTCAGTCGTGCCTTGGCTGCCGGTGCTCCGATAATTAAGACTGTATGGATTTGCATTATAGGTCAAGTTCTGGGAGGTTTTAAATGCACACAGTTTAAATCATGTTGGCTTGAAACGTAGCATAGAAACGCTCAGGGGCAGGTTACGTGTTTACTTGTAAAAAGATACATAAATATTAAACCTGCAATATGACAAATAACTAAGTAAGCAGTAGAGCAGTGCAAACTAAACCCAGTTTGGCTGAAATCAAACATTTGATTAAAAATGAGATTTTATGGGCATTTAGTCGTGCCTTCCTCTGCCTGCCCACGCACAAGCAAAACTCTTTGTGTGCTTCAAGGGAGGGTTTTTGCCATTTCAAAGTCTGTTCCCTGAGCACTTTGTGCCGTTTATTTTATAGTCATCCCCAGAAAGCCCAGTCAAGGTTCAGGGCTCCATCGTGCTAGGTTCTATGCAAGCAGAGGCAGGCTGAAATCCCAGACCTTGCTGAAACCCATGGAAAAAAGTCTCCCCAGGTTCAGGGTTTTATTCCAGGTCCTGCCTAGGGCAAGCCGATAACGAAATCTTTCTGTCACCTGGCGCTCAGATGTCTGTGATCCTGCATGGACTCGCTGCTGTGTGTGCTGTGCTTGCTAGTAAGAGCTTGCAAAATCCAAGTTGATTTTGAGCCTTTATTAAAAAGTGTGGGGGGGGAAAATAAAAAAGAAGAGGCAAAGCAGCACGCCCAAGTTTTTCATGCGGGCATACTAATGCACGTACTATTTCTAGAACGTGCAAGTCCTCTGCTCATTCACGGGAGTCAGCCTGGTGTGATAAGAGTTCCACCCACGTTGCCTCCGCCTGATTGAGACTATCAAGACGGTGTCGGAAAGCACCCCGTGCGATCTGCCGTTATATAATGCAGCCCAGCTCCGGAGAACTGGCAGAGTTTTGGAATTTGTGTTTGGTCCTAATGTTCTGTAATGTTGGCAAGTGAGGTTCCTGCTCCAAGTGAGTGACAGTTGGAGCTTTGAGGCAGGAACATTTGCCCACCAAAGTTGTTGAACTCACCCACTGCCAAGTCTGTCACTAAATTAGCAGATAGGCAGGGACAGCAGTATGTGGCATGAACTGTGTCATGCTCCTTTGCACCTTCAGGTCCCAGTCCTGTGTGCCTGCCTGTGAGATAGAGGAAGGCCACACTTTTCAATTTTAGGCAGTTTTATGTCCCTTTCTACAGCAACCTCTAAGCATCTCACATGCTTGAATGTCGGGAGGACCATTCTGTTTCTTGGGCAGAAAGCTGAGGCATGAGGAAAGGGACAGATAAATTTTGGCAGATTTAAATCTTAAGACTGATTTTTACAGCATGAATTTTCTCACCTGGGCACTCTGTCCTGCTGCTGCAGGTTAGTGCCATCGCTGTGGGACAGGAATGGGTGGGTACCTTTGCTCTCAGCTGCTCCAGAGCATGAGCTGGTGTCTCGGGGCCCTGGTTCACAAGGGACAGGCTGAGGTGGGACGGGCACTCAGCTACCGAGGCAGACCCTTCTCTGAGGTTGGCTACCCCTTGGACGCAGCTTGAAACCCAGCGTGGCCCCAATTTCAGCGTGTACCTCAGGGTTTGCCTGCACACTGCATAGGTGTGGGGCTACGTTTCCTCCAGCTGACTTTGCTCTGGGACTGGCAGTCCATAGCCAAAGAGCAGCTGATAACATGGCCAGGGGTGACTGTAGCTCCAAACGCTGCAGCAGGACTCTGAGGCATCCCCTGCAGCTTGGGCAAAGAGCGGCTGTGGAGGAGCAGGAGGTGATACAAGTTTGTGTTAATCCTGAGAACATGGTCACGGGGGGTCATCTTCTGTCCTGGCCTGGGTTTGTTTTCACCTGCCTTTCCAATCTACCAGTGTTTCTGGATATTAGCAGTCAGCATTTGGGCATTTCTCGCTGCGTTTACCTGCCACGTGCACTGGGTTTGTTAGTACAACCCAGCAAGGCTGCAGGAGGTACCGACAGGGCTAAAGATGCTCGGTGTGTGTCACAGAGGTGCTGTGGGGTTGGCAGCAGGGCAGAGACACAGGAGATGCAGCTTGTGGGGTGCAGTGGGGCAGTGCTGGGGTGCGTCGCCCTTGCTGCACAGCTCTCCTGGGTGCTCCCACCCCCAGCTGTGCCCCCTGTCCTTGCCTTTGTCGCCGGTGCCGAGGCCAGCTCGGAGGCAGCTCACCCCCCTGCCCCCGGACGCGCCGGGGATGGTCCCCGTGGGGCTGACCCTGCTGCTATCATCAGCCTCTCCGGCAGCGCCGGGGGCCATCCGACCCCTCCCTTTCCGCGGGGTGTCCGAGCCCAGGACTCTGGCGGGGGTACCCGTGTCTCTGGGGGGTCCTGCGGCCGGAGGCGGCCCCGCATCCCTCCCCGCAGCGAAGGCAGCGCCCCGGCGCTGGGGCTGAGGCTGTAGCAAACTCCTTCGCAAGAGCTGTTTGTTGACCACATTCACGTTCAGAGCCCTGAAGCTAAAAGCACTTTACACCATAAAATAAAAGCACTGTCTTTTTTTCTAAAAGGTTACGTCTGGAGGCCACGCTGCTCATACTTCATACAGAAAACTACTGAAAGGGCTATGAAATCCTCTATGATTTACACTCCCTCTTAGTGCATTAGGATATAGATCTACTCGACTCTAAAAATACTGTGGAGTTTCTAACCGACGTGAATATATGTGCATTATTTCAGAAAGTCTGTTAGAAAACTTGTCAACACATTATAAAGCATAAACCAGGACTTGGCCATTAAATACAGAGATCAGAGACAAAATGTATACGGCAGGAAGTACTGAGAAAAGTCCCTCCATTCAAAAAAAAGTCTATTAGCTAAAAGTTTACACACAATATACACCAAAAGGTTTAGAGAGAGACCGTGGACCGCAATTACAAGGCATAAATGGAATCAGTAAGGGCTTTACAGTCCCCAGCGCAGTTAACTGGGCTGCCAGAAAATAATTTTAATATTGTCATAATTTATTACCCACCGAAAGCCGCATCAAGGATTGTAAATATAGTCACTTTGTGTCCACGACTGCTCGTTAAACAGCCTCGTTCCCTTCCCCTAAAAATACAATGAAATAAAAACCCACCTGCATTATTAATCTGCGGTCATGCCGTGTTAAAAATGTCTTCTCACTCCTTTTCTTTCTTGAGGTTTGTTATCTCCCTCCAATCACATGACAATGCGAAGCACTGGAGGGGGGGGATGTAGAGGAACGAGGGGGAGCCCAGCACTATTGCGATCAAATGCTAATATTAATAATTATCCAGCCAGGATGAAATATTATTTTTAAGGCAGCGAGTTTCCATTTAATTCGGGGCATTTTTACGGGGCTGGAATTAGGGGCATGCTGATGGTAAGAACATCCTCGCTGCCATTCATGAAAGCATCTGTAAAATTAGCTCCTGACTGCAGGTTTTGAGATGCGGTCTGGGAAGTCACCTCTGGAATCTCAAACACGGCACGATAATGAAACAGATTTAGTTGTCACCAAGTGCTTAATTTGCTATGATTTTTAAAAAAGAAAATCAATGAAACGATGCCTGTGATTGGGAATAAGCACAGGTAGGTGTTCTGATGCAGGTTGGCTTTAGAGAGCGTAATGAATTGTAATTCAGAGGAGTGTTAACTGCGAACCACAGAACCTTTCAGGGGTAATAAAGTCATTACTTTTTACATTGCAGCCACCTTCAAAAGCTTTATACGTGCCATTAGATATAAATCAAGCCCCATATATATATCTACATCTCCGGTACAGACACACACACGCCCGTGTTTCGCGCAGGGACATGTGCACGCCTGGCACAGCCAGCCCTGCGAGCGGCGTGAGCCCAGGAGCCGCCGCTGTTGTCACCTGCGGCTGGGTCCGCCCGCCAAGTCCCGCATCTGCTCCCGCACCCTGCCCCGGCAGCCGCGGGGCGCATCCCCGCGCTGGGGTCGCCCGTGCCGGTGTATAAAGGAGGGGAGCGGGGGGCGGAGGGGGAATGAGCGGTGGCGGGCGGAGCCGGGGGGGCGGCTGGCGGGAAGCTGAAACCATCCCACGGCGGAGCGGCTCGGCCCGGCCCCTGACAGCTCCGCCGGAGCGCGGTCGGGCTCTCCTCGCCAACAGGTTCCCGCCGAACCTCGGCCCCGCCCGCCCCCTCGCTCTCCCGGGCGGCCGCGGCTCAGCCCGGTAAAGTCTCCCTTACGGCGGCGGGCAGCTCCTCGTCCCCGCGGGCTGTCGCCCGGCGCTCCGCTCCGGCTGTCCGCCGCCGTCCCGGGCACGGCGACCCTCTCGCACTCCCTTCGCAGCCGCACTTTGCTCCACAAACCCGTTCGCCTCCAGAGCTTATTTCTACCGCAACCTGATCCCTCCTGATGCCGGCAGCGCCCGCCTCGCTCCGGGTCCTTTCGGCGAAGTTGCAGCCGCCGCCGCCGCCGCCGCATCCTCCCAACTCCAGCCACTTCTCGGTGCCTCCTGCCGCCTCGGCTCCCCCCCTCTCCCGCCCTCCCCCGTTGCCAGCCCGCTGCCCGCGCCGCCCCGCCGCCGGCAGCCCCGCGTTTCGCTTTCGTTCAGAGCCTGTGGCTGCGGGCAGGGCTCGGAGCGCCGCCGGGGGAGGAAGGGGGGCTCCGGGCTGGCGGGCGTGAGCAGCCCGCGGGGAAATCTGCGAGGTCCCGCCGCCCTCCGCTCCCCCCCCGCCCCGCTCCTGCGGCTTCTCCTCCCGTGCCTGCCGCTTCCTCGCCCGCCAAACTCCGCTCGCTGCTCCCCCGCCCGCCCCGGGGCAAGGCCCGCCGCTCACCGCCGAAGTTTCCCGCGGCCCGGCCTGAGCCCCCGCCGCCCCCCAGCTCCCCGAGGGGCCGCCGCCGCCGTCCCCCGGGGACGGGCCGCAGCGCCCGGGAGGAGGGGACTCCGCAGCTTCGAGGGGGATGGGGGGGGGGCGAGTGGGGAAGCCGGGAGCCGGATGCCCCCCCCTTGCTTTTTGGGTGGTCTCCGGTCCTACCTGGCTTCCCCCAGCTCCCCCACCTCCTCCGCACAGCCCACGGCCAGCCTGTCCCGCAGCCCTCTCTGCCCGGCTCTAGCTTCACCGATGTGTTTGCTTTTCCAGCGGGGGTGTGCGTGCGAGAGCTGCCGCTGCCTGCCTGCCTGCTCGCTTTCTCCCGCTCCTTTTCCTCCCTTCTCTCTCCCCGTGTGCGTGTTTAATTTCTCCCTCTCGCCCCTCTCCCGGGTCCCCTCTTGCACCCGCTCCTCCGCGGCCACTCGCGGCTCCGGCCGCCGCCCCCTCCGCCCCCGGCCCCCCGGCTCCATTCGGCAGCGTGCGCCGGGCGGCCGGTGCACCCCCCCC
>WBMZ01000460.1:0-72583 GCA_013400975.1 Atrichornis clamosus | reverse complement strand
CCCCACAACCCAGGACACCAAGAATGTTCACTTTTCTCTCCCTCTGTTAACTGGGCATGGTCTCAGAGGAGGGGGAAATTTCCACACACATGCACCTGTGAAAGTTGAGTTCAATTTAACAGGAAAGAGTCTCTGTTCAGTTAAAAGCCTTATAAAGAAATGAATCCTGAAAGAATCCTGCCTTTCAGATATGTAAACATAAAACCAGAATACACTGGTTCTTCTGAAAACTGAAATACATGGTCCCACTGAAGGATACAAGCAATTCCCAGTAAAGACAACAAGAATGACTTGCTCCCTACTGCAACAGAACCTGTGGTCTAACAGGGCATCTAATTTAGAAGGAACCTGTTTTTAATTCCTGGGCAAAGAAGTAGTTTAAGCATAAGGAGGCTGAAAAATTATGTTGCTTACAAAAAACCTGCTCAATTTAGCAATATATACAGCATCAAATTCATAGAACACTAAGCAAGCCACCTACAAATCTCTCACTTGAATTGAAAGCCAAAAATACAGCTCTCTTCTCTGACAGAGTACATCCCTCCATCTGTTTGCTGCTTCAGGTCAGATTAAACACTGCAGCTTCCTGGAAAGCTGAATAAACTTCACCTAAAGTGACCATCAAAACTGACATGTGACTCTGGCTGGCTTTCCTCCTCCTCTCTAGAGTTTGTAGCCACAGAGAGTCCTGTGCCACTGCTGAGAGACTTACCACACTCCCTGAGGCAGTGCTTCCTCACACCAGGCTGTTATGCCAAATGCTCTGTCTTCATCATGTTATCGAAAGGCAGTTGGATGCTTCTCCTGGGCAGACCCCAGGACCAGATTCCTCCATTTCTGCAAGTTAAGTTGTTTTCAGTAGCCTGACTGCTGGTAGGAGTCAGCTCTACACTTACGTTTCACCCAGACACATCGGGGTCCCATTTGTACAATCACACACAAAGCAGCACTTCTGTACCCTCAGGAGCACAAAGAGGGTCTAGAGTCAAGTAACTTTTAATCCAACAGCCTGATGCCAATGTTGTGAATCAACATAACAAATATTTAGATACATAAAATTACTGTGGATGTTTCATTCTCGTGCTGGTGGAAAATCAGGACTACAAGTCCATTGCTTGAAAGCAGACTTCTGTCATCTTAAATGATGGAGAGTCTCTACAGTTGCTTGTACTGGTTCACTATCAACGCAGTCTGGATGGGACACCAGCACTCTCCACTTATCATTTTATATAAGCCAACATCCAATTTAACTCACTCGTCTGTGCCTGCCCTAGTTGGCAAAGACCTGTGTTATCTCTTTTTCTAGCTACTACTGAAAGCTAATGGCTGTTTACATCACTGCCTAAAAGAATATTTCATAACATATTGGATTACTGAGAAAACAACCTCCTTCTTCAAGAAGAGCATCAGCATACCCATAACTTTGAATTCAAAACTAATCTTACTGAAAACTGCCCTTACTTAAGACTTCAGCAGATGAGAGCACTAAAACTCCGGGGTAAGAAACATGAACTACATTTGTTGAAAGAAGATACTCATAACAGTATCTTAAACACCCTGTACAAACAGCTATTTCAGAACCATGTTATGCACACGTGTTTAAGAAATCACCGTTATTTCAGAGATGGTGTTATGTGCTTTACAAGGCTACATGTCCAAATTGGCCATATTCTAGTATTTTATGAACCAAACAAAATTCATCATTCATTCTTACACTACCATAAATTCATGACAGAAACACAGCTCTGGTAATCAGCCATTTATAAATTGCTCCTTACATCTTGGCCTCACCTACCTGTTTTCTTATAGCCATGGATGACAGAAAACACAGATGTATGCTCTGTGTGGAAGCAGGAGTTGTTAAGATTTGTAGTCATTACTAAACTAAATGAGGAGCCAATGAATGGACCAAGGAAACCTGATGTGTCATGATATCGACCATATCACGTTTATCTCCTGTGGTCAGGGGAAAGATAAAACTTACAATCACTACAGTTACACAGTTCTTCAAGAAGAAATTGGGCAAGAGAAGCTGCAAGAGAGCAGCAGCCAAGCACAAGCTGATTGATGATACCAATAACCCTTCAAAGGGTATTGTCAGGATCTGGTGCTAGTCCACCAAATTACTCAGGACTACTTTCTAAATAAATGTGAATCATTTTCTTGCAGCGCACTTAGGTGTGATAGCTGTGCAGCTGCACCAGCACACGACACCCCCACAGCTTGCTCACCCCTGAACACACATGCTTCCTTTCACTTAGCGAGGATAAGGTTTGCTCTCAAAGTCAGACTTCCACAAGCTCACAGGGATGCTGCCACAGCCATACACACATGCGCCAGCAACCTTCAACCTGTAAGAATCACCACCATAAGCAGCATGATTAGGTGACCAGGTGATTCCCTCTGCTGTCTCCTCAGAGCCCTGCATAGAACCAAAAGTCTGTGTGAAATTCACATACAAACAGTAAACAGCTACAGTGCAAAGGAGCTTGTTTGCTTAAGTAGTTTCTACATTGCCACACAGCCTGCTTTCCTTAAAATTGCCATTCCCGTACCTCTCTAGTAGAGTGAGGTATGTCTACCTGTATAAACAAACCCTAAATATCTAAAGGATTGTAGCCTGGTGCAGAACTCCTAATGCCCATATCCAGGCCATTTTGCTACATGGCAGAAGGGCTGTACTCATGTTAGAGAAAGACAAGCTTCCCAATGGTAAACAAGTGTTTGTTCATTTCCATGCCCACCAGAGCCAGTGACAGGCTGCAGGACAAGAAGCAGGATGTCACTGCTTACAGCACTCCGGGACGGTGCAAAGTACCACATTTCTTCCTGAACTGAATGCAGTTCTACCCTTTCTCACCTCTTCCACCTCTCATTGTCTCTCTAAGCTGAATTACAAAAACTTCAGTTTGACAGAACCACTGGGAAATGCAAGGACACAAACATGTTATTCACAATCCAGAAAAATCTGTTTTCTGAATTAGAAGCAGCCAGAGGCTGAATTTTCCAAGGCAACTTGCTCAGAGTACTTGATGTGGCCAGGAATAAAGCTGACAAGGCAGAAAAAAAGCTCAGATTTAAGCAATCAATTGCTAAGCCACTGAACCGAATACAACTGAGGATGGGACTTCAGAACATTACAAGACACATCTTGGTTTCATTTGTGCTTCAGCAGCATCCCCCTCCTCACCTGTGTCACACAGCTGCAGCTCTGCTGGCACAGCTGTCAAGACCAGTGCAGCCCTTCTGTGGCCACCACGGACCACCAGCCATTTCTCTGGGAGGACTATTTGGAGTTCATTCCCTTTGGCTATCCAGTTTGCTGCAGCAACAAAAATAACTCCAATAAAGCAAGACCTATGCAGAAAGACTAAATTAACAGAAGTGCAGACAATAATGAAGAGATGAAAGTATCATATTCAAACACACAAGATTACTGTGCACAACAGAGAACACGTGCAGTGCACATGAAAAACAGGTCATTAAATCATTAAAAATCTAGGTGGTATTGAAAGAACTTTCTACCAGTAAGGACAGTGAATCAAAAGTAAAGCAGCACTAGCACTGTTCTACACACTACATCTCTGAACTACAGCAAGGAGACTGGGGAACAAGCTCTAACTTCTGGCTAGTCAACTTCTTTAACCCAACTAAATACTTTTATTTGTAGTTTTGGCAACTCCCAACACAGCTGCTTCTCCCCTCCATTGCTGTAATATTCAATTTAATACACCATCATTTTGTCCTGATGATACATTTTCTCTGAGCTAATATCCTGCTGCCAGGGGCAGCAGAGAGTCTGTCTGTTGGATTGTAACATTCCAATTTCTGAGATGTGCAATGCACCACTTTATGCACATTGCAGGAAATTTAAATTCAGAAGCAATCCCATGAATACCTTTTAGGCACTAGCTGCATTGTTTGGTGAGAAAAAGCAGCTAGGAAGACATAGAAAAACACTATATATGCCATAAAAAGACCAATCATTTCATCAAGCAGGTGGGTGCTATTAGATGACACAATCTTGTCTCTCTTGCACTGTCTGTGGTAAAAGGGCCGGAGGTAGCTCTGTGCCGGTTCCACCCCAGCAGGCAGCAGCAAGACCACGCCAACAAGTAGCTCCAATCTGGGAGTGCACAGATGCACTCTGGATGGTGGGAAAGAACCACCACATTGTTCTCCCAGGGCCACTGCAGTCACTGCAAGATCTCCATGAGGGATCCCAGCTCCAGTCATGTTCAAAGGTGCCGTCTGTCCCCGTGCCCTCGACTCAGCTGCAGTGCAACGGATCCTTACGTAAGGCACTTCCCCAGACAGACAGAGGAGCCCTTTAATGCACTGGCGTCCTTTCCAATCCTTTTCCCACCAAAGAGTTTAATGAGGGCTGTTTCCAAGTAAGGTTAGGAGGAAAACAATTATCTTTTCTATTTGTAGGAACACAAAAAATAATTGAGCTGAGTACAGACGGGTGGGCAGGAGAGAAAGAGAATGCATGATGGCCTTTTTTCTCGACTTGCATATACCTTTGAGCCTTAGAAGTACTGGGGAAAAAGTTAAGTATTTATTCCTTAACTTAAGGGATACACAGTATCTGAACTGGAAAAACCTGAAAAGAAACTGCAAGAATAAAAATATCCACAAAACCTTCCAGCTCTTTTAGTTGACTGTTTAGGGGGTTTATTTGGGTTTCGCCACTCCTACCCCCAAATGAAAAAGAAACTGCGATGAAGCTGAAACCTTCTGTGCTACCACAAAATTTTTCTTTCCTGAAATGTCTCACATTGAACCAGTCAGGCCAATGTGAAAAACATTCTTCTACGGAGTGTGGAGTTATGATTTGCTCGATGGGGAATGACTCTATTTGCCTTCTACACATCAAGGCTTGGCACAGCTCACAAGTCTCACCAGCAGTAATAAAAACCCAGTGTTACAACCACAAACAAACTCATAATGGTGCTTAGTTGCTCTGCAGAAGTGATTGCATCGTAGAATTTTACGTTCTGTATAATCCCTGTACAATTACAGCTTTTCCCATTCTCAGCAGGGCCGGGCTTCTCCTCGACACCGCTTTGTGAAAGGTTACACCTATTAAGCCAAACATCATTACTGCTTATTTTGATTGCAACATTGTTTAGGAAACAGCTGAGAATAGGTCTGCCTTGTAGAAGGTACTGTACAAATACACATCAAGATTTATATAAATAGGTAGGCGTTATACAGGATTGATGTTTTTGTGGAAAATGAGCAGTAAAAACATATCACAAACAGATTTTCTAGCAACTCCAGGACCTCTTTTGTGATAGGGCAAAAATGCAGCTTTGCCTGAAGCTATATGCACCTATTTTCATTTGGTGGGAACCTGTGTAGGAGAAATGGTTTCAGATTTTTTAAATGCTGGTATTACTGAAAGACAGTGGAAGATATTTGTCACAATTAGATTGTTATCTCAATCATCATTAAATATCTAAAGGGGGGAAAAACAAACAAACTTCTTCATTTACATGGTGTAAACACAGTTTCTCTAGACAGAAACTATTACTTTAAATGCTGCAACTTCTGATGAAAGCAGCAGAAAATGAGTTGGGCTAGAGAGCAAAACTCTAGATGTGGTGGACAGTCAACATTTTATACAAGGAATGTTTTGTTTGTTGTAAAGCATTTCTCATGTTCAAGAGTAAAACAAGTAAATAAGTAAAACAAAGTGCACAATTCCACTAACATTTATAAGCAATGTTAAAAGACAAGTACCCCAGTGTGTTTAACATCAGTTTGAAAATTGTTTTAAGGGATGGATCATAAACATAATTTTGAATAAAAAGACTTCCTTCCTATTTCAACATTTTTTATAAAACTCTGGAAATGAGCTATTCACAACCTCAAAAGGATGGACTGTCTGTGGAATTCTGTTCTGCTTCTCACCTATATGGGTTTTATACTTAAAACAGGTTTTAATACTGATTAAATTATTCAAACACTTATCATACTATACACCCCCCTTCCACATCGCACTCCCTCAACCCCCCCAAAAAAACAAAAACCAAAACCAAACCCAGAAGTCATTTGGTGATTATTTTTTCCATGGTAAAATAGGCAAGAACATAATAGCAATAATGTGCTTTCTTTCTTTCATACAATTCTTGTAGCTGCTGAGCACTGCACGAGGGCATTTACTCATTTCCTTCAATGAAGGAAGAAATGAGGGCAATCCTCATTTACTTCAGCGGAAGTTCCTATAGCATCCTTTGGGAAAAACTCCTTAAACACTGAGTTTACAAAGTATTTAAGCAACTGTATAACTTTAGGCACTTGGGCTATCCATCCTCACTTAAAGCACTTAAGCACTTAGAGTAAATCATGCGCTTGGTGGCATCGCTGACTTGAGGCTTTAGTGTGATGTCTTTACAGGACTATTCAGCTTCCATAGTGCAACTGAAATACATAACCATCAGTTCCCACACTTACAGACCAAAATTGGCTTTGCTTTTTGAAGACAGTATGGTTACCAGATACAGCATGTATACCCTAAGCCTATTTGTGTAGTACACAAAACCCCTGATTGGTATCAGATGTTGGCAGGTGTCAATAACTTGCTGTTAAATGAAACAAATGTATGTGTTTCAAGTGACAGGGAACCTTTGAAAACCAGCAGGAAGTAAAAATACTCTTCAGAATGAGGGCAGGACTGAGCACAATGGATGTAACATCAGGTTCACCATCACGTACCTGAATCTCTGCAAACAGCAATGCCACTTTGCCTCTCCTATACTTCTCAATCACAGATTAGTCCTGGGCTTGCTCTTGCTGATGGGCTCATGTCACCATGGCAACACATCTAAAACAATCAGATACTCACCCCTCTCCCTTCCGTTCCCTTCAGCCAACTTGGAAGAGATTTGACATTTGTTTAGAAGCCTCCTCCACACATACATCTCCATATGCTGAGTTACTACAGGTGCTCCAAACAGCAAAGCTCTGTATTTTACTCTCTGCAGGTCCCAAGGTTAATGGTCTATATGATTTACTTCTGCAATTGAGTGCTGTACACAATTTGAGCTGTGTGTCAACTATTTGATAGTTTTCATGACAAACCCACAGGAGTCACTGGCAGGTTTGCTGCTGATTTAGTTAATTCTGGTCCCATAAATCTAATAATCAAACAAAACAATCCTTTAAAACAAAAACCAACAACCAAACAAACAAACAAACAAACAAACAAACAAACAAACAAACAAACAAACAAAGGGGGCTCTGAACTCTGAACTCCCAGGCATAAATCTTTGGTGTATTGACCTTTTATTGCCTACGTCTGGAAGTTTCATTACAGTCCTAAACGATAACTTACTTTACCAGTTTCAGTGCTTCTTCTTCTCCTAGATGAGCAATGGCAACAACTCTATTAACCTAGAAATGCTGTCGAAAGGAGAGCAAGATGTTTCGCTTTCAGAGCCACGCAGTTTTTGTGTACACAGAACAAAAAGCTAAGTAGGACACAAAAGAGCATTGGCTGAAGGGAAAACTCAGCCACAAAGGCACGGATGCAGGACCAAGCTGTCCTAGAGAGTCCCAGAGGAACAGAAGACACTGTGCACATGGCTACACCATCAGTTAAGAGCCTGCTGTCAGGTCAGACTCACCCACTATCCATGTTGCAAGTCCCTGGCTGATGATGAGAGGATGCTTCTACCCAAGCTCTCTGGACAAAGGGATTAGCCATGTTCAGCATCTTAGCACAGACCCAGACTATTAATGGGATCTGGACAGCTTTGGCATGGGAAAGGCAAAGCAAGCTACTGAAAGCCCACCAGCAGATTGGAGAAGACAGCTCTACCTAAGCACACTTCAGATGCTTTGATCCAGATATAAAGCCAAGATCTGACCTGCCACAGTGAGGCCTGATGTGCTGGAGCCTGCTTCTTATTTCACATTGCAAAATCACCCAGAATGGAGGGATGTGCAAGAACTACCATAAAAAGGCAACTGTTTTCTAGACCACCATGATGGCCTACATCTGAAATGCGGGCCCAGCAGAGGGAAGGAGAAGGCAAAGAGGAATTTAAGATGAGGTAACTCGCAGACTGGAAATGTCCCAAAGCATTCACACAGTCAGCAAACACACAGTCAGAAAACTAAGGAGAGTACAAAGCAAGCTACTTATAAAAAGCGAAAGTCCTTGTGCATGCCCAAAACAGAACCACCAACTAGTTGAAGTTGGCAGGGATCTCTGGAGATTTGTCTAGTTCAACCCCTGTGCACAAGCAGGGTTATATGTGTTCACAGCAGCAACCCTTTGTCCAGAAGTAAGACATCTAAAACAACCCTTTGGTCAGTTTAACTAGAAATGCAATTAAAAACCCCACAGTCCTGCACGTTAATTGTTCAGGTCAGTGGATGTTAGTCCTTTCCCACACAAAAACACCAATTTTCACCTTCATTACAAATCATATGACAATTCCTGGCTCTGTACAGCCCTTAGCTAAACTCATCGCTCGTCTAGAACTTGGCTCTACTTGGATACATTCCTCAGGGGTACCCTAAAAGCATTTTCTGCTACACAGAAGACAATGAGCAAATGAGTCAACACATGCTGGGTGTGAACTTGTGTTGCTCTGGACTGCCTATTCATTTCTCTAAGTCAGGAACAACCCCACTGCTGTCAACTGAATTACATCAAAGAAAGAAGGCGCACACAGCCTTCTAAATGAAAGAGGCAGTATCAAGTTTTATATCTTGTATAAAAACGCTGCATGTTGAGTTAAAGGCTCACAAAAACATGAGTGTTTCATGTGCTATTTATTAAACCACACTTGCTGTCCTACTACAAGAGCAACACAAAAAGGGGATATAAGTCTACAATACAAATGTAAACCTACCTGTTTTCTGAAGTACTGCTAAAATTTACACTAATACACACATCCCTTCCTTTAAAGGGATCAGTAGAAAAGGAAACTGAAAGAAAACGGGAAGAAATGAAAAAGGATACAAGACAAAGTCTAAGATGTGCAGCACGTAAGGAAATAAAAAGGACACAGGATCACGATTTTTCGAAATTTGGGGTTAAGTTCTCAGTAGAGCACCTGCTTTAGCAGAAAAGTCTCCAGCAAAGAAACAGCCAGCAAAGTCACCCTTTTGCCAAGTGCCCCACATATGCTGGGAAAGCAGGGCTGTGGCTCACACTGCTGCTGAGGAACTTGGCTCCGCACACAGGTCTCATCACTGCGTTTCTTGCTCTGAGCCTGAGCACCAGCTAGAGCGGTCCCCTTGCTGCTGAAACCTTCCCTGCTCTCCTGTCTGGAAAGTGCTGTGAATCCTTTCTGGCTTTGAATGACTAGAGGTCAAGAGAGATACCTTGGTGACTTAAAGGGTAGATACAAAGGTATGACTCAGTATTATTAAACAGGAAGCACAGCTGCCTAAAGGCCAGAAACTGTGTAGATAAAACCACCCATCTGGGTGAGCCCTTGTGGCATAATGGTTTTATACTTTTGAAGGGAGCTCTGTAGAATGCAATCACACTCAAGGCCTTTGATGTTTCCTCATGAGCTGAGCCATCACTAGGACAGCCCTGAAAGTACTGGCACAAACTGGCTTCCACCCACAGAAGCACAAACGCTCTACCTCCTCTGATACTTCTCAAGTTTCTAATTAATCTGCTTTTACTGCCTGGTCCACACTCGCATCCACAGACATCTCCCAAACTGATCTGTATGCTTCACCTAGAGCACTCATTCCCCTGCCTCATGGAGAACATTTAAACCAGAGTGGGGCAGAATTCTACAGCTCAAATCAGTCTGAAGTCAAACAAGGAATCAGTGTGTTTCTAAAGATGGGAATCATAGCAAGCACTTCAGTTTTGCAAGGAAAAACGCTGTTGCACAGACAAATATGCACACACCCAAGCCTGTTTCACCTGAAGTTTCAAGTGTTTCCACCGTGACTGGGAAGGAATTGTCTCTTTTATCTGATGTGTTGCTAAATAGCTATAAACTCCCTTTTCTGGTAGCATAAACACAATTTTTGTTTAGAGAGATGTAATCTGGGTTATAAGAGAGGGATTTTTTTTTTTTTAAAGCAGCATACTTCCTATGCTCTCAATGCACTATGTGGATGATATCTGGGATGTAAACTTCATCATGCTGGAATGACCAGTGCTTCCTCCAATCTTGTATCTCAAACTCAGACATAGTGGACTCCAGACAATGTAACAGATCATCTCCATTTAAAATATTTTTTTGCACATTTTGTTCCATTCACTCAGCAGTTTCACTGACCATGAGGCTGATCTTCTTAGGACAAGAGCTGAGTTCACTAACATCTCTTCTGCACAATCAGAAGCCAAGGGCAGCAGAATGTTTAAGCAGAGAGAGAGCAACATTCATACCTAAGGCTTCAAGCCCTAGACTAGGAGAAAGCTCTTATGTAGGAGTGTAACTTTAATCATGCACATAATCCCCTAGAATCTATTTATGGGCTTGAAAATTAAAACTGTACTTCATTATTTTTCTGGAAGGAAGAAGCAAGCCTATGATTTCCTACAGTGATGGGACATAGCAGCATTCCAAGACAACTGTATCTACTTTATTATTTAATGTCCACATTTCTCAGTTTGCCACTTCAAAAATAAATGCCTTTAAACAGTCTACCTGCACTTCCAATACCACTGATTTAAGGTTTTTCAGTCATTCATGATTTTTTAAATGTAAAATGAAAACAGAATAAAAACACAACAGAAGCAAACACCTTTGGAGCACAAAAATAACAAAAAGCGCCTCCTGTTCTTAAAGGTATTTTTCACTCACAACAACATATTTGTTGCTAGAATGAAGTGAATGAGGTCTTTCAGCCCAATGGTAATTGGTTCATAAAAGAAAATAAAGATAAAAAGGAGTAGGGATTCAGAACAGAAATGTCATCTTGTTAATAGCTATTGTTTCTCTATCAAATAGGTTCCATTAGTGAGGATGATTCACAGCAAACATCACTGCCAGCCCACCCAGCAATATTTAGTCAAAGTAATGCTGCAACTGTGAAGAATAACATGCAATAATCAGACGATTTCCTGCAACAAAATGCCAGTCCAATTCTATTGCAGTGAAGGCTGCAGATGTGCCTTCTTCTGTGAAGACCAGAAACACTTCCCCACGCCCTAGCAATGCTTCAGAGTAATGGTGGCACCTTGTCAAGAGGGCAGAAGTCACACCTCCTCTGAAATCTGCCACTCTGATGATTTGTTGTCATTGTAGCACCAAAAAAAATTTGCCAACATCTAATTTTACAAAAGGGCCATTTCAGCACATGCTTTTCTGAATATAATCTATTTCTTCAAAACACATGGAAGCACTTGTTCACTGAATACTAACAAGTGTCACAGTGGCTCCAAAAATCAGTATCCAGAAACCACAGGAAAACCCTAAAAGCAATTTTTCAAATGCTTCCCATTTCCAAGTTCAGAGGACCAGATGTGCTCATCCTAGAGTAGCCAGGTTAACATTTAAAACATAATCAACAACCATTCGATACACAAATGCAATGGGTAGAAAATTCAACTGTTGTTCAATCTGACTTGTACAAGCTGTGCTTCAGATTCCAAATGACTCCTGGGGCTAAGTTCTCCAATGTCTTTAGTCAACTGTCACTACCTGCGGGAAAGCAGACAGACTCATCATCCTAACTAAATACCTAATTACCTGACTGCGGGTACCTACCAGGGCATCTGTTTGCAAGAACCAACACACAGATTCACTGTCCCTTAGGAAGCCCACCCTCTGCCCTGTGCCTGCATTGCGCATTCTTCTGGGTTTTTGCTTACGGAATGTGCAGCTTTCTTGATCCAGTCCAGAAATGAAATTTTCAAAGTTGAGGGGGAAAAAGGGCTCCAAAGCTGACAATTCCATCTGTGAAACAGTAACTGTCACAGCATTGCCCTGCCTTTCTCCTTCAGCACTCCTAGGAATCTGGCTATCAGACTGCCTTTCAAGCCCTATTTCTAACATCACGGTGTCGTATCTCCAACTCGCTGTCCTGCATGATGTTAACTGTTTTTTGAAAGGTTCCTAGATTCCTAAGTCTTGGGAAAAAAGTTCAAACAGACTGAGATTGGTTTAAAACACAAACATGACTTGCAGCATGACATTTCTGTAGCTGCACCCAAGATTTCCATTTACATTAGTGGAAAGTGACTGTTCTAAATGACTCCCCTCTCACATCTCCACCCTCCTGCGCTTTTACTGGGGTCCCACTTCACTTCCTCCCTCTGTTCATCCATTCAGACCTCCTTCACTGACACCAGGCTGGGCACTGCTGGACTCCTCTCACACTCTCAGTGTAAGTCCCCTCGGCTTCATTTGCTACTCAGGTGAATTACCAGGCCTGCTACTGCAACTACTAGTGTGCTCCTAGATCCTTATGGGACACTAGCCTAAATGGTAGAAGTGTCAGGAACAAAACACTTCTGACTACAGTAATACTGAGTTACTTGGACCTGGCTTTAGCTCAGCAATGACAACCAGCACGGACATGTGTTCACTCTCTCCTGCTCCCATCCACTGATGCTGATCTTATCATGAGGCTCAAAAGCTTTAATTCAAGGTGATCAGAATACATGTTACCATCAGGGCTTTGTTGGTGCCTTTTAAAACTGTACATAACCTTTGCACATAAGAATAATGACAGTAACATTGTCAGATTTTTTTTTTTTTTTAGAAAAAATCAACTAGGGGGAGTTAAAAAAAAAGAAGAAAAAGGCAGTAAAAATAGAACTGGCTGGAAATCAGAGACCATGAGAACTGGCTTACAGGAAATTGTCCTCATCAGTTACTAGAAATTTTTTTCCCATGTATTACATGGATCCTGCAGGGACAGGATGGTTTTGCACAGACTCAAAAAGGCACATTATCACAGGGCAACAGAGCTTGCAATACTGTATGGTTGGGAAGAAAGGGAACAGAGAGGCTATTCCTTTCCAGTCCATACCAGCAAAACAGAAAGGATTCCAGAAGATGTTTTGTCCACTTTGTCCACATGCATAAGCAAGTTTCAGTTACTGAGGTTTAAAATAAAAACAGTAAAATGTTTCAGTCAACATAATGCATCAAAACAAAGTTAACAAAACAGTAACAGAAACACCATGAAACAAGGGGGCAGAGCCCCTGATTTCAGTGGCTCTACACATGAGGGAGCACTATTTACAATATCTCATTTGTTCAGGTCTTTACATGTTGTTTCCTTGCAGAAGTATTACCTATTTTCAATGTACCACTCTAACTGAGTTTAAAAGTGTATTACTTAACAAGGTCCAGACTTACAGGAAAAGTCCTTTAACACAAAAATTTCCTAACCTGTCAATATGAGTGCTGTTGTCACAGAATGAGGAAATGTTTGCACAAATGCGGCTGCTATTGCATGGTGCTGTTGTTGGTCTAAGCCATGAATAAACAAACTGCTAAATCTCCTCCCAAACAGCTTTTGTGATGTGCAATCATAATGACAATTTGGCTGTATCATCTGGCTATGACTTCAAGCAGCTTTTACTAGTTACTCCTTGGTGCTCTATAGGCAGTAAACCAACTATTCATTGAAAATTTGTTTTTGTTTATGAAACCAGTTCTCCAAACAGCAACACTACTAATGCACATGCTAAAGATAGCAGGCTTGCTGCATGGTTCTGCACCATGCTAAGTGTATCATTACCCACATTGTTGTATTGCTTGAGGACACCCAGGAAGTCAAAAACAGAGCTTGGAGCACAGCCTTCTTGACAGCCACGCTCCCTTTCTGCTGGACACAGGACCAACATCCACAGAGATATTACAGCGTGCTCTGCATCGCACTGTTCAAAGTCAGTCGTGGTCACAGATATACACACAAAGCACAGGAAACTTTGCATCAATCCTGATACCACACTAATAAAGAACAAGAAAATCTAGGAATTTTTTCTTGCTGAGCTTCCATGACATCACTGAGCCAATTTTTCAGGTTAGTTCTACTGTTTCCATTATGTGGCTCTAAACTATCATTCCTAGAAAAGCTATTTGCCAGCTTTTCTAGGAACTCAGAAACTCCCCCATGCCCAGCACCTTTTTTCTGCCCTTGTTAAGGACTGTGTTCTCCTCCACACACACACACTAACTAGCGCCTTCTTCCCCTAACACTTCCATTGCTGTCCCACAAATCTGGTGCTGCAGTAGAGCCTGGCTCTCATGCAGCTAGCGCAACAGTGAAGGACTGCAGTGGTGCTAAATTACAGAACTTTGCTGGGCTGCAGCCACGGATATGAAGGCCAAAATCTAGACCATAAGAAAGGACTGGCCTGGGGAAGAAGTTACATGAAACTGCAAATTTAAACATGTAACACATAAAATACCTGGTCTAGGAAGTGTAGGTAAATTGGTCACATTCCCTACCAGAATGTACAGGTATGTGGTGGTGCTATCACCTCCTGGTACTCATTCCCAGAATTATGTCATGGTGAAAAATCACACTAATTCAGAAGTTAGGCTTTAAAGCCACTGTTATGTCTCGTTTAGACCCTTCATAATACCATCATGCAACAACTGCTCCTATATTACTGTGGCAAGTATCTTGTTCCATTTGTTATGTTAAAAGACAAACATTTCAAAGAAGTATCCCATAACATGTAGAACTGTGTACTTCCCCAGTACTTTCATGAAGATGATATTGCAAGCTCAGGAAAAATATTCAGGTCATAATCATGTATGATAACGGAAATCCATTTTCCAGCAGCCAGCAAACAGAAAAGAGGATCTGGAAGTTACGTTTACTAAAAGACAAAGTTCAAGATGTTTAAGACACTGCCTCTCCCTTTATTCACTTCTAGCATTTAACACCTGAAACCAACGCTGTTCCCACCAAATGAAGACACGCTCTCACAAAATGTCGGGTTGAACATGGTACCTCTCTCTACTGAAGAATTTTTAAAACAACTCTGCATTGTGCTCATCAAGAGGAAGGTCAGGGGCTCATCCTCACAAAGCTCATCTGCTAGACTCCCCCTCACTTGGGGAGACAAGTCATCTTTACTCTTATACACGGCTACAGAGTACCGCAAAGTGTGAAAACTGTAAGGTGAAGGTCATGACAGAGCCCTGAAGTTTTTCACCAACTCTCTACGTGCAGACCATACTGTACTATTTATCACAGCAAAATCCCTATGAATTCACACAAGGACATTAGGAGCAGCCAGTCATTGTCAGCCTTGTTCTCCTTGTCAAGGACAACGCCAGAATACGTCACCTCTGGAATCACATCTCCAGGGAGCTCTGGCACTGCCCCTGCCCTGTCCTACAGCATGGCTCATTTACTTGGCTCTGAGCACTGACCTTTCGGCCATTTTTTATCTCCTAGCTGCTGCACTCCCTGCAGCTTACACCATCCCCAATCTAACCTCATCATGGTAAACAGTCACAGCCTGTTCTCTGTGCTCAGGCAAAATTTTCATCTGCACTGCTTGCTTTGGCGTAACTTTCCTAGATTGTGTTATTCCTGCCTGAATAAGCTATTTCCACATCTCTGCATGACTTTTCTTTCCAAGTTCTTATCTCTACGAAATGTCTTTTTCACTCCATCTCCTTCAGCACCTAGGAAGCCTACAGACACCTCAGCAAGTAACCTGTTATAGATAAGAACATCCCTGCTATTTACCACTTTGTTTCAAAGCAGAACACTACAAGGATCTCTCCTCTGCCCCGAGGAGCAGAACAAAGGTCACATCTTCTACTGTTTTCCTGCTGATAATCCAAGCAATCTTTCCTGTTCAATTTGCAATCAGCACTCAGAACTCCCATGGTTTAAAAGCATGACCTAGCACAATGCAGCACAACCATATTATGCAAGACCAAAAGGAGACACAGAATCCCAGGAGTTCTGTGGACAGACAAAATGCCCCATAAAATATACAGGTTGTGTCTCTGCAACACAGGATGTGTGTAGGGGCAGCGCCCACCTCCCAAAAACTCACCAATAAACCCTGGTCCACTGCTCACTGGTGTGGAATGTGCAGCAATACTTGTTAATCAAGGAGAGATCAGAAAACATCTCCAGAGGAGGTCAAGATTTAAACAGGAGAATCAAAGACAGTTTTAAGTCAAAGTGGTGAATGTGACAGTTCCCATGCAAAAAGTCTACTGGCATAGGTATTGAGACACATCGAGTGCACGTAAACCTACAAAACTAAATAGCACACTTGCAGAGGAAATCAACTGGAACTGAAGAAAGCCTTTCTAGAAATGCAAGCACCAACATTTTACAGGCTATTTCTCAGGATTTCACAGCTAAAATACTTTGTTCAATCTGCCTGGAAAACAGCATTGCAACCATACCAGGTCCCAAGCCCTTTCATTAGCACAGTGTTGAAGGCTGGGTTCTTTTCAGGGAATTTCTTTCCATTTGTTGCCAAGAAAATGGTGGATGGGCCATTGAAAATACAACAGAAGTAGCCAGGGTTTTGACATATTGAAATGGCTCTGGGGAGGGGGAGGAGAACGGTGTGGGTTGGACAGTTTCTTAGCTGGGATGCAGGCAGTCTTCACCCTGCGTGGAGGGCAGAGAGTTGTGGGTTTGGGTGCGAGATTTTTCTTCCTGCTCAGGGGTCTCTGAACTGCTGTAGAATTTTTTCTGGCCGCTTCTCCTTACCGGTGGTAAGCCTGCTGCTTGCAGGAGCTGCCGGCTGACTGGCACTTTTCAATACTTGTCATCGCCTGGAGACCCTCCCCACCTGCGTGGGGCAACCGGGCTCCCCACCCCTTCCTGCCCTCCGGACAGAGGGCCCCAGCAGCCTGTTGCCCGAGACCTCGGCTGCTGTCATCACCAGGAGACCGCACTGGACACAAGAGAACCTGGGGAAAACCGAAACCCTTCCCCCTCCATTTTTTCCTGTCCCTCTCCGGGGCCGCCATTGTCCCGCAGAGGTTCCCGAGCTCGCGCCGGAGCCCCCGCTGAGCCCGCGGGAGAACCATCGCAGCCCCTCTGCCCCGCCTGCCCCACCAGCGCCCCTGAGGCCGCGGGGAGGTACTGCAGCCTTCCTGCCTCACCTGCGCCCCCTGCCGAATGCGGTCGTAACTACACCATAGGGGAAGCCACGTGACAGGTGGGAAAAGTCTGTTACTGAGTTTGTTTTGTTTTGTTGTTGTTGTTTTGTTCTATCTTGTTATATATATATCTACACACACATTCTAGTAAAGAACTGTTATTCCTTTTCCCACATTTGTGCTCGGAAGCCGCATAATTTCGAAGTTACAGTAATTTGGAGGGAGGGGTCATTTATTTCCATTCCAGGAAGATTCCCAGCTTCCTAGGCAGACATCTGTTTCCCAAACCAAGACACACAGCATCATTTTTGCTTATCCCCTGCTCCAAAGCATCTATTTTCAGACTCATAGGGTAGATAACAGCCTCCTGAGATCTGCTGCCCTTGTGAAAGTTGGTATGAAAAACACTCCATGGGCTTACATCCCCTGAGAATCCCTTCATTATGTCTGCACCAGCAAACGCAAAACTCATACTTTTACCCCGTTTCCCTATGTCTTTCTCATTCAATACATGCCACCACTGAACTTATACCAAAAATCCAACTTCCAAATGCTGTCTATAGCTAATTAAAGAGTTAATACTGTTCCTGATGAAGGCAGACTCAGTCTAAATAGAGGCAGGGCAGTGTCTACTCTGCACCATTACAGACACGAATGCACTGATCACCCCCTTAACTGTACAACAAGGGTTTAGCTGCACTGATCTGGCTGCAGGGCTGGGTCATGCTGCCCACTCTGACAGAAGGTTCTGCAAAATACCACCCCCTGCTACAGCTCCAATGCAAGAGGGAAACACAGGACTTGCAGACAGGCCAGCAATATTTCCAGACCCATAAGGTTAAGCTTAGGCTTTCCTGCTCAAAGACTCTAAACTGATGTTTAAAACAGAAAAATACCCCACTGCTTTTTTTAAAACTTCTGGACCAACTGTCAGTCACTCCACTTGATCTAAATGTCTTTCTCTCCCCCTGCTCCCCTTGCAAGAGCAAGTTTTATCCACAAAGTCATGCATTTAAAAAATGCCCTGAAACCACAAATCACAGTTGCCATGCCCAGACACATGATTCATAACCACAGTAAAGTTGTTTGAGGCGTACCTACTCTCTTCTGCACTGACACTAAGTCTAAAGATTAAAAATGAAGTGCAGATTGCTTCTCCTGCAAATATACTCTGTAATCTTGAAGAAACCTGGGCAACCTTCAGCCTCAGCCTCGTTCCCTAGCTGCCCAAAGAGATTACAGTTTAAAAAAGATGCATCTGCCACATCAGTGGCCAGTGTCCATGATCCATCCTATGAATACTGCTCCCAAAGAGGAATGCTTGCATCTTCAAAATTCATCTTCTCAATGAGAGCTACAAGAAATGCTTCCACACACAAGAGCAGCCCCTTTGTACTAGAGTCAAGTCTTTCACTCTTTCCATAGCTGTAAGGCTTCACTGAGGAAGGGTGGGTGAAGTCACCATAAAGGAAACTGATATCCTGCTCCTGACTTTGAGAAAAAAAACCCCAGAATTTGACTGACCCCAACTGAAATTATCTAACACACTGCTGTCCATGTAACCTGCAGAGTCTAAATAGCACATTCTCCGTGAAACCACAGGTCTCCAACTAGGAAGCCTCTTCATGTACAGCTCAGCTGAATTTGAAACTTCTTCCTTAGCAAACATGCTGCAAGGCCCACCCATCTTCACCCTGCTGCCTTCACTGCAAACACATGACACAGAAGAGTTTGTCTCTGGAGGTCCAACAGTGGTGTCCTCCCACCAGCAGGAGCTGGGTCTGGGGGTCTCCCACTTTTCTTTTGTCTGCTCTCTAACCTTTCCAGCCAGGAGTGACGTAAGCACTCAGGAAGTGTGAGTTTATCCATCAAGTCCCAGCAGGAAGCTGCTTAGGATGACGGGCAAGCTGCTTCTGTTTGCACATTTGTTTTTATCATCTTCCCAAATTGAGGGGTTTGCCTCAGTACAACAGCCAAGAAAACACAGAGCTGCTTCAGCTGAGATGCAACAGGACACACTTTCCTAACCTTTTTTTTTTTTCCCAAATGATTGCAGCTGCCCCAAAAAATACAGTGAAAGAGATATTTTCCCACAGGCACGAATAGGCTACGGCATTTCTCTGAACTGCAAATTATTCTATTCTTAGTTAATGATTAGCAGAGCTGTAGGAACAGACCAAACACTTCAAACTCAGATCTAGGTTTTGTTCTGAAATATCCTTTACATGTAAGGTGTTTCCCCTGTACTGCACTTGTGAAAACAGAATCACTTTTGTCTATTCACTGAGAGACCAGACAGCCATTTAAAAAAAGGGAGGGAATTGCCCATGATGTGCAGAAACAAACAAGCCAAGTTCTTGTGCTACAGTACTTCTATGCTTCTTCCATCTCACCTGGTGGCAGATGAACACTGAAAGCAATTTCACATCTTGTTCTGTCAGCACATGAGACAACTAGTAAACCCCAAGAAGTAGAAAACACCCAGAAGGCTTTTTTCTATTTCTTTTGGTTGTATAATTACAGGACATAGTTACAACACACACACTACTTCCCACTCTGCCCTTGAAGAAATTAAAGGCAAATAATATGAAAAAACACAAAGATACCGGGGAAAACACAATTGCTACATTTGTATAAATATAGGACATCTTTCAGGTGTCTGTCTGGCTGGTACAGAATCTGGTGATATTCTTTCCAGAACAGTTGATTTAAGTAATTCATTTTTTTTAATGATTTATTTGCATAAGACTGTGAGACACCTGACAGCAGGCAAAAAGCAGCCACATCAGCAGGTGCTGCAGGTGCTGATTATCACCAGCAGAGATGCTGATCCCGAGGAATACTTAATCACCTGCCCGTGGCCCTCAACTATTTTCCCAGCTCCAGCACCTCCTTCTCTGCCATGCACACTTTTTTTTCCATGCCCAGAAAGGGCCTGCCATGGAATGGCAGCCTGGGCCTTCTGCTGCCCACACAGCCTGCAAGAGCGCAGCCTGGGAGGAAAGATGCCAGACCCTGCTGGCATTGTTTCTAATGTACCAGGAAGGCCAAACTTGACACAGGAGATGCGTAACTGTCACGGAAAGCAAGCAGAAATCATGGAGACATGCTGCTGTGTGATGCCTTCCCAAACCTCAGCACTGAACCAAAGCTCAGGTTCCTCAAAACTAGGTCCTTGCACCACTACCACAGCTGCCTGTTGGTAGGCATTACACTCCTAGACGATTTGACTGGCCTGGCCAAAAAGGAAGCATACCCTCCACCATATGCTCACTATTCCTGCCAGGCTCCGAGGCCAGCAGTAATGAGTACAGCATAAAGGCTCTCTTGTTGCTATGATACAGATGTTGCTCAGTATCTTCATGGTGTATTTCTGAGACTCAAGAGCCTATTTTTGCTAGCTGCAACAAATGCACGTGGGTGCAAGTCTGTTGAAATCAATGGACCTAAGCAATTTCAGAGATAAAAAAGCATCTGGCCCTGATGCTTCAAGCTTTCTTGAACATGCACAATTGCATTCTGACATGAAGAACTTGAGTACAGCAACCTTTAGTTTCACCTATTGCTTATTATAAAAACGCATAATTGTCAACACAAAATACTGGCAGAATCAGTCACATTTGTATTTAAAAGTCTAAGCTTTCTAGCTCAGCTCCCACGGCCCACATATGAAACTTGCCTATGTATTTGCCTGAAAAAAGCATTAGCTTTTCATCCAAAGCAAGTTTCCTACTTGATGGGTCGGGGTCCGTATTTTCTTCTTCTGAGCACATTGTTAAGTGTCTCAGATGCATGCACCCCTGCTCTAATTAGAAACAAAATAGAAGTGTATACACATATCTGCCCATACTGTTATTGTTTGCACTAAGAAGTTATTTCTTAGTTGTTAGATCAGGATAAGCTGCTAATTAAGATGTACAGCAGAAGAAAGCACTTTGATGGAAGAGACAACAAAGCGCTGCATAAGGCTCAGGAGATTGGAATCTGATCCCAGCTGGGTCACAGACTTGCCTACTTAATGCCTGCAGATAACATTAACATCTTAACGTGCCTCGTTTACTCACATGCAAACTGGAAACACTAATGGAGTCTCCTAGTAGAGACACTTTGTACTTCAGAACTGGAGCTGTGAGAAGGCTTCTCCTTCACTGCCCCAGCTCTGGAACAAAACACTTGCACAAAAGAGTAACATGGCATTTTTCTGGCTTCTAAACTTGGCCCCCTCGTCACTAGGCGGGCAAAGACAGAGCTGTACACTGTACACTGCTGGGGAACAGGGGCTTCCCGCTACCCACAGTCTTGGATGAGTTCAAACTCCTTTGTGACTCCTACACCTTTACATTCACCTCACATCCCACCTCCCTAGAAATAATTTTTGTGCAGGCACTATTCCCTGACTGGTGTTTTTCCAAACCAGTCCCAGGTCCAAAAGCCTTTCTCAGATGTAAACATTCAACCACACAGAGTCTTGCCACTCACCCGGCTCCTATCCCTATTGCACATATTTCCACAATCTTCTCTATAGGAAGATCACTATTTAGTTCAGCAGGTATCTCAAGGAAAAAAAAAATTAACAGAAGCTTATAAAGCTCCGGATTTCAAATGAAGCACCATTGTGACGCATTGCATCTCCCCTATCTCTGAGATTTTGATTCAAATAGTTGGAAAGAACAGTCTGAGTGCGATAGTTCTGTCAAGAGCACGTGAATAGGTTCCATTCTGTACCACAGCCAAATCTGTCCTAGGACTGCACTTTAAGGATTGAGGTTCTCAAATTTTCAGCCACACCATTCCCATTGACTTTCTCAGAAGAGGGGCCACTCTGGAAGCTTAGCTCAAAGCAACCACTACTGCAGTGTTAAAGTCTGAGAAAGTGCATTTATATCAATGTCTGGCAATGTAAAGCACCACATTTTACAGCATTTGGATTGGAAACCTACGTGATGTAAAAACACAACAAAGCATAAGCAGTCCTGTGTGCCAACAGTGGATAAATACAGATAACAGAGACATGAACCTCTAAAGAAGTATTTTCCTCTTTTTTGATCAGGATCAAAATGTTATCAGGTCCCCTAGAAGCATAGAGTTAATTTTTATCAGGATTTGAGACAACAGTCTTAACAACCTAGGAATTTTAAACTTGACGTTATTTCAGCTACACACAAACATCCAGGGATGCAATACAAGATGTATGATTTGTGTATTCTTAAAAGTGTTAAGTGTTTCATGCATACAGTAAAAAACCAAGATAATATAGATATAATATATAATATGATATAATGTAATATTATATTATATTATATACTATATTATAATAGTACAAAGGAAAATCAGTTCCAAGCAAAATGAGTTAGGTTTTATATGAAAGTTTTAAAGTCAGTAACTCCTGTCATTGCTCAGACAACTGAAGTGAATTCTACAAAACACCTTTCAAAGTCTGAAAATCAAGAATTTGGTGAATGGCTTCCACTAATTCCATATGCTTCCAAGGTGAGAAGCGACACTAAAGGAGATACTGTATTACCTTTCGACAACAAGGCATGTTTATGCCTGCAGCAGTTAAGAACTGGAAGAAAAATAACTGATTCTTCCTATGACTGTAATCTCTTTTTCCTCAGTGTGTCAAGCGTTTTCTCTTACAGACCTGGCCACACTGGAAAATCTGACATTGCCTTTGGGCAGAGCTTCAGTGAGACACTTCATATGGCCCTATCAGATCAAATAGCTTTAACCCTGGTTCTATTGTTACTGGTACCAGCAGAAAAAAAAACCTGTGAGTGACTTTTGACATATCACTTGTTAAGTGGTAATGTGTCCAGAAGCCTGTGAAGAGACAAGAAATGGAGATTAAATCTATGAACAGGATATGAGTTGGGGCTGTAAGTAACAGAAAAGCTTCCACCTCTGAATGCTACACACATTGAAATGCTCTCTCCCTGCCAATAATAAAAGATGCTGAAGACATAAAAGGCATTACAGCCACTATTTTCAAAGGTTGTAAGTGAAGCAAATCTTGCAGATAGAGATAGTATCTCCTACACCTGGGTGGCAGGGAGAAAAAACACACACTGAGAAGGCTTTCAGGAATATAAACTTTTATCCAGGTCTTCACCATTCACCTGCAAACTTGCCTATTTTTCATGCTGTATCAAATAATCTCATAGAAGATGTTTTCTATCTCCAAATATATTAGTCTTGCTTAATTTAAACCTTTCAGGTTAGAATCAAAGGGCATAGCATGTCTTTTTCAAGACTGTCTCAGAAAATGTCACTGCTGCACATTACAAAAAGGGTCTGACTTCTACTCCCATTGAAGTCAAGAGCAAAAACTTCTCCTACTTTTTGCTCTGGAGAAGGACCTCATCAAAATTGTTTATCCTACAGCCTTCCAGCCTCTTGGTATAGTATGCAGGAGGCAATAAGGAATGTGTTTTTATCCCACTGAATAAAATAAGGTTTAAAAGTCTTGTAAGGACCTACTAACTGGTATAGTCATTTATTCCACATAAATGAACGGCATCTCAGAGTGTTTGAAGACTGAGCATTAAGTAGAAGCATACGCGTGCAGTTCTACAGTATGCTGCTTCATTTTTTAAAAAAATTGTGTACCACCTATTCCATTTGTCCTTGTTTTTTCTGAAGACACTGCTGGCAATGGAATTAGTAATTAAAAAACAGCCCACAGACACTTACTTGGTTAACTAACTAGCACTCAGCAGCTGCTGGCATCAACAGGAACAGCTTCCTCAGATACTCCCTCAATAAAAACCTTGCTGGTCTCTGGGTTTCACATCCGGTGTTTGGTAGAATGTTAACTCAGGCATTTGGTATCACTCAGAAAACTGCTGCTTTTTAAATTGCATCTTTATACATCATATGTAATCTCAGAGAATGAAAAGTAAAGTGGCCCTTAGAAGAAAACCTCTATCTATATATTCATAATCTCAGGCTCCAGATTTTTTGAGCAAGTGGAGTTTGGACATGTAGTCCAAATGCCCAGATGCACCTGAAAGAGAAGTAAACCAACAACCCAGTTCTGCTGCTGTGCAATACTGATATACTTGTGCTAACTTCAGTAGAGCCACACCAATGAGAAATCTGGTCCATTAGACTTAATACTACAAGCACAGCTGATTCAGAGGCATATAAGTGCCAACTGGTCTGTCTGCAAAAAGATTCTACAGCCATTACCTTCATTCAGCACCTCCCACTTTTTCTTCCTCCCTGACACAGGACGTGGGGCTTCCCTGATCCCCATCTTGCCCACAAGGCTTCCGGGAAGGAAGACATCATGCCAGCACCTTTCCTGCTTTTCCACGTACAAACACAGGGAGCATCACACAGGTCTGCAAGGCCACAAGCCAGTGCTGGTTCATGTCACAGTTTGATGGTCTCCACCCTGAACTGCTGGATGAGGCCCGGGACATGTGTTTTTCTAACTTGACAGTAGAGTGGCCAGATCACATCCCTCCCACTGCCCAGGGCTAACAGGATTGCCCACTGAGAGTGCAAGGCAGTGTGCTGCACATCCCAGCAAAGTGCTGCTGGGGGCAAACACCAGGGGAGGACTCTAGGTGGAGAAACTCTCCCTCCCTCTGTCCCACACGCTGGAGGGCTCCTTCTTAGAAGAGGAGAACTTGGAACAACAATACTAGGAGCACTTCCAAGCAACTGGAATGTTAGTGGGTCTTTTTGGGGCAAGCTCCAGTTGCATATGACTTCAACATAAACAGTGAAGGCTTAGTCTAAATAGCTTCTGCCTCACATGATTCTGTGGTATTTAGCAGCCATCAAACCACAAGATGTTGGATGTGATGTCAATGTCTTCAACAGCAGAGCAGGTCTGGCCTTCTCTACTCTTTTCATTTTCGCACAAGAAGAAGAATATCATACAGAAAACCTGTTACAGAGAAACAAGTGGGGCCCAAGGATAACATCCTGCAGTCTGACCATGTGGACTGTTCTCACTGCTCTGTACCACACACGACATTGCTCTCCTCAGGAACCTCTGCTGTGGGAGCCCTTTGCACTGCTGAATCCATTTACACTTTCTGCTCCTAGCAGTAGACTAGGAGAGAACGGTAATGCTATGCACCTATGAGCAGCTCTGCAAAACAACTTGAGGTGCAAAACCTTACACTGGGAACTAGAGAACCAGTAGACTCTGGTGGAATGAAACTTAGATTTCTCCAAGAGATCAAGTACCTTATTACAATTGCCTATTTGACGAGCTACAGCAGATCACTTGTACAAGAGGAACAGCCCAAAAGAGCAGTAATTTAAAGACAGAAGTACAAAAGACTCCACAGCAAGTGGTGATCCCAGTTCTTGTATCTTTTAACAACATAATGGCAAATGTTCAGCTAGCTCTGTCTTTTTACAGGGCTTCTAAGAACACCAGCTCACTCATCAGTTCATTCTGTAGAGGACAGAGGTGTCCAAAAAACCAAAAGCTTTTTCTAGATTCAATGGAAAGACAGAGGTTCTTCAGAAAATGGCTCAATCACGTGTGACCTTCCCAGCTCTCCTGAGATGCTCACCTACGGTCTGTGTTCTCTGCAGGAGGAGAGCAAGATGAGCACACTGCTTGCAAGCAGTAATGACACACAAGGGCCTAATGCTGGGCTAGGCAATGCAGGTCTTTGGGCTTTTGATAACATTCTCTCCCATTTTTCGTTCATACCACATGGAAATTCAGCATGAATTAGTACAGACTTTGGTACCATTACATACACTTATGCTGTTCCTCTGAAACGTTCTGATAAGAAATAAAACCATCTTTTTGTTGCCTTTTTTTCCTCCAGATTCTCAGTAAAACACAACAGTTGTGCTTACATTTAATATTTTCTTTTGAGGATTTGGGTTTTACTGCCTGTCCTGGGTTGTGGGGATGTAGTAAAACAATGTATTCTCCCCCATCTGCATCAGCCCTGATGAGCCATTAATGACAGGTCGTTTGCAACAACTGCCCGGTGCATGTTTGGCCCCTTGGACTGCAAGCTGGGGTTAGATAAGATAAGGGGAATCCTGTGGTGAGGTAGGGCCTCTTTTGGCTTCACAAAAGACACAGCTGGGAGAGCTTCCCCCTGAAAGCACCAATAATAATCACACCCATCCTGAGGAGACCATCTCTGTTAATGGGCCATCATGGACAATGGGCAGCTGTAATGACCCAACCACCCAGAACCTCCCAAACTATCTTATCTCATCATTCCATTGGGAAATGCTCCACCCTGGGGGAGGTACATGGACATTCCTGCGGGAATATAATGAAGCCTGCCTGGACCCTGACACACTCTCTTCAGCATCGTCTCAGCAGATCCAAGGGAGCTGCAGGACCTCCAAAGGACCACCACTCTCAGCCTGGACTACATCCACCATCTTCCACCGGACTGCAACCACCACTCCCACTGGACAGCAGCCTCCATCTCAACTGGACTGCAACCACCACTCCCACTGGACTGCAACCACCGCTCAACCGGACTGCAGCCTCCCTGTCTCCCCTGCCTCCCCAGCGCCCCTACCGGGTGTGACCGTAACTACAACACAGGGGAAACCGGGTGACAGGCGGGGAGTAACCCCGTTTGTTGTTATATTGTTGTTGTTTGTTCTGTTGGGTTATATCTATCTATCTATCTATCTATCTATATTTTAGTAAAGAACTGTTATTCCTTTTCCCACATTTGTGCTCAGAAGCCTTGTAATTTCCAAAGTTACAGTAATTCGGGGAGGGGGGGGTAATCCCTTCCAGGAAGGTTCCCACCTTCCTTAGCAGATATCTGTCTTTCAAACTAAGACACTGCCCTCCAAGTGTGAAAAATGAGGTAATATTTATGTTCAATACATGCCTGAGCTTGCAGAGACAAGCTTGAGAAAAACAGTCTTGCTTTCATTCCTTTGTGCAAAATCCACTGCCATCTGATGAGCAAGAAGGCGCTTTGGGGCAGTTCAGAAAGTGATGCAACAGAGTGAGTCCAATAAATGGGTGAAGAACTTTTCTGTGCCATTACATGGCACAAGCCTAGGAGAGGGTTATACGGAAGATTATCAAGACAAAAAAAAGAGAGCTGAGCA
This sequence comes from Atrichornis clamosus, assembly GCA_013400975.1. Taxonomy (NCBI): domain Eukaryota; kingdom Metazoa; phylum Chordata; class Aves; order Passeriformes; family Menuridae; genus Atrichornis; species Atrichornis clamosus. The sequence goes on along the minus strand of WBMZ01000460.1, from coordinate 45,467 downwards.
TGATCTGCATGTGCCTTAGATTCACATGGAGAAGACAGAAAGAGAAGAAAAAAAACTAGCAACATTCAAAAAGTCTGAAGTGCTTATTTGGCCTTGGTGCAGGACCATTCCTGCAGCCTATAGTGTCTGTTCATCTTACTAAACTGAGATTTAGACAACTGACTATTTACAGGAATATCTTTTGCTCTCCATTTATGCAAGAACACAACTTCTATTGATAAACTGTGAGCAGCTCAAATGCAGCTGGAAGGACCATATTCTGAGCACTGAAAGAATTGGCTTACTACTCATTTCTAAGAGCACACAGGAGTTTACCTATCCCTTTCAGCTGACAGTTCACCAGCCTGCTCTGAATTTCCTGGTTACACGCATCAACTGTGATAAGCCTTTGGTAAGAACATACAGCACATTCAAACCCTGACACCAAGACTACTGAAGATCAGACTAGCATCAGCGAAGTAAAATGCAGAATGAACCTCCCTGTTGCTCTTTGCAAAGGCACCCACCAAACAGCTTTGTCTACACTTGTAGCTCAGATCCTCAATCACTCCTTCCTACTGAAGTTTTTGGATTTGGCCTCATTACAGCTTTGAAAGACCTGTCTCTTCCTGACCATTTAACCTTTTGCCTAATGAATCACATTCAGTGACATGCGGTGACTGACAAGGAGCAGCTAAAAGAAGCATCTTGTACTCACTGAAATCAAAGCTATACTTTTTCTTGCTGGACAAGGATTAATACCACAAGCATGGCCCCAGGCAGTTTCCATTCAAGAATGATGACAACTGGAGCCTTGCTCATAAATTTTCACACCTCTCCTGCTTCTCTCACTGCCTTCCACAAACACACAGGAGAGGAGGCTTACATGACTGGCAATTTTTTTAAACATCTTGAGAAATACAAGTGGCACATTTGCACTGCAGCCCATCACAGCTGTAATGCAGTATTTCCAAGCTGGTGACAAGCAATGCACTCTGAAATACCCAGCAGAGATTGCTGCTCTGCACTGAAATACTGCTGCTCACTCTCTGGCTGTAGACACATGCTCCAGAAAGACTCAAGCCTTCACACAAAGCAAAAAAGAACTATGACCTCCATGAAAGAAATGAGAGACTGCATGCAGTAAGAGCAGTAATGTTGTGACCAGAAACTGCCCCCAGCACACAGATGCAGGCAACACATGTCCCAGTTTTTACTCCATTCTCCACTCTAGAAAGAAGACAGACAAGAACCAACTATAGGAAAGAAAAAAGAAGCAAAACCCAGAACAAAATCCAACTTCATGACTGTGCAGTGTCACTAGATAAACTTGGTGCTTTTAAATTTCACTTTTCTTGGAAGAGGACTGACCAAGTAATTCTTCTTCCAACAACTACTGGATAAAGAGAAAGTGGTATTTACTAGCTCTCCTTTTGCTGTTTTTTACTTGAGCTGTTCAAATAACTGAACTCATTACACAAACCCCCCTCTGAACAGATAATACCAGAGTACAAGTGGGAAATCCAGGGATCAGCATTTCTTTGTATCTGTGCTGTGCTGCAAATTTGCATAATTCCATAAAAAACCTCAACAAAATATTTCAATAAAACAGAGCAACGAATCCTCAAACAAGGTGACCATGTGGTGACTGACATACAAATAATCAGCATATGTTGCAGGGAACTTTCTTGCTAACCGTGAACCCTAAATTTGAAGTGTGAGAAGAGAAAAATGCCACGTCACAGATTCAACTTGCAGTGTTTGTGCTCAGCAGCAGCAGCAGCTTTTGGATAGTGCAACTCACACTGCCAACAGGACATTTCCTACAAAAAACAGACATCTACACAAAAAAGTTGGCAAAAATCCCAAGGTGTTTTTTTTTCCACTTGTTTCCACCTCTGTGCCATAAACACCTTCACTGTACAGCCCAGGAAATGTACATATTTTCTTTGTTTAAAACACCATTAAAATACATAACTCATGTATATGCAGACATAGGAGAAGTCCTGTCAAACTATTTAGGTTTGTTTGAACAAGCCCAAGATTAATTAGGCAATTCATCCCAGTAAAGTCAAGATGCACAGCATTTCCTGAGCCCTGAATGACCAATACAAGACCAAGAAAAACAGAAGACCCACCTTGTGATGTCCTTGTCACGTTGTCAGTCACAGGATATTTTATTTCAGGTTTCCACAATCTGAAACAAAACAAGAGCTATCAATTAGTGGCAGCTATTAAAGGGAAATGGCTTTAATTTTATTATATGAATTAAAGACTCATTAATTGCAACGTGTTAATAACAAAATGCCTTCCTTCTCTGCTTTTAGGAACTTGTGCAAAGTTACACCAAACTCTCCAATGACTAGAACCTCTCTTGCCATTATAGCTTACATCCCTTTATGTGTATCAGACCATGTCTCACCTAAGAGCCCTTCAGAATGCCTGCTCTCATATAAAGTGGATATCCATGGAAAAGCTGATTCCTGTCAAGCACAGGCTACCCTATGGTGTCTGTTAGGATAAGAGTTTCACAGAAACAATTAAACTGCTTCCTTCTTTACAGAACGAAGATGATCTGAAGGCAGAAGACCTTTCATGTATCAGATTCACTGGGGATAATTTGCCAAAAATTGGAAAGAGTCAGCAAACAACGAAGATAATACAACTTAATTTGCCAGAAACTTCCTTGTTTCCAGGAATCCCACAGTTACACTGCTCAGTAACAAATTATGTGCTTACAAGCTGCAGACCAGACTGAATGGACCTATTAATCCACTACCAGGTAACGGACCTTATGATGAGCAGAGTATCATCACAACAGCATAAATGAGGACTAATTACTGCTTCACAAATCCTGGGAAAGGCTAAGCACTTTACCTATAAAGTGTAAATTGTTGGCATTTACAAATTGCACTGAATTGCCCAAGAAGTAGGGAGGACAGACTTCCCTCCCCAGCTTCAAGCCAACAGCCAACAAATGGACCATTTTCTAGCCTATCATCATCAAACAGGACGCACCCTACCTGCAGAACTGACTTCTGCCAAAATGTGGGTAACAAAACTCACAGCTGAACAAAGCTATTTAATATTTAATTAATTAATTAATTTAATATTATCATTGATTGATGGGGGAAGGATAGGGAGAAAATAAATGCCAGCGGGAATAAAAGCACTTTATACTTTTAGTGAATTTTGCTATGTCTCACTGTACCCATAAACATAGGAGTTGTTACTGGACGCAATGGGAGTCTCATCTCTGAAAATAAAACATTTAATTTCACAGAAAGGTAGAGAAGGACAGATTCAGTGCCTGAATCTAACAGAAAGAAGTGGTTGAATCATGAGCAGAAAGCAAATACCCCAGCCCTCCCTCCTTCTTTTAAGCATGAGGCAACTTTCTGAAAACAAAAAAAGACTTAAGTCTCTACTGCACACTGCTGCCATAACTGAGGATGAAGATGGAGGTGCAACCAGAACTGCAGAAGGAAAGTCAAGATCAACTATTTCTTCTTTCCTCTCAACACCAGAAAATGAAAAGTCAGTTCTTACAATATGCTGCCCAGGTGTGGTCCTTATTATCTTTGGTTAATTCCATATGTCTGAGAAGAAAATCAGCTCTAAGTCGGTTAGACTTGCTAAATGAGATTTGTCTAAGGTCCCACCCCCAGGTGCAGAGTCATGCACCAAAGATTCATCATTCTTTAGGAAGATGCTACTTGTCCAGACACCATTAGTAATGGTCAGCAAAACACAACCACCTAACAACTCATGCATAATACACTCCCCTCTTGAGCAAAACCCCATTCAGCATCCCCCAATCTCTAAGGAGCTCCCAGTTCATAACCAAACCAAGAGACAAGGAGGAATGGTACCAGCAGGATCCCTTTTCTCAAGCTTCTGATGAGCAAATGATGGACAAGCACACAACCCTGGCACCTCCAGCAAGCAGAATTTCCAGCATCTTTACAGCTTGGTCCACAATTGTTTACTCCTTAGAAACGCCAGACTCATCCTATCATCTTTGGTCATAATAAAAGGGAAACAGGCTTGTTGCTGGCCATGAAACACCAATGAGACACCTATTTACTCTCCTGCTACAGTTACACTCAGTTAATTCTGCCTTAGAAACACCAAGATTTTCCAAATCACAGCCCTGACTCATGCAGCCTGTGGTGAACACCTGGGACACCTTTAGCAAAAGACTACTAATAAAACACTATGCCAACTGCTTCAATCAGAGAAAACAAGATTAGCACTGCTACATGTTGGCATTTTGAATTCTGAATACTTGCTGGCTGATAAAAACAGAAGCCGTCTTTAAAGTCTACACTGAATAAAATTACCTACGCCTTTCCTATAACTACAGTAGCATTTGCTAACGCTGTCAGCTTTTATATGAAGTTGGTGTTCCTGCAAGGAGTCACACTGACAGCTCTGGTTAGCAAAGTTTTTCACTAACTGCTTTCCAGTAACATTCAATAGGAAAATAAAGTTGTCCAGTATTTTTCATCTTTCAGTATACACCGGTCCCAAGAGATAGGCATGTGCTGAGCATATCCAAAAAATTCACTGGCATAGCTGGACACATCTTCCAACACCCTGGGGACGGTTCACTTCAGAAGACGGAGCTGGTTTGGCTAAAAAAAGAAACTGTTTGGAAATCTGAAGGTGGGAGATGGATTGGGTAATGGTGATAATGAAATGGTAACATCAACTATTCAAACATATGGAAGGAACAAGTAGAGCAGATTAAGGGCAATGAATCTCAAAGAAAAGAAGATTTTAAGCAACTCCACACAGGTCAGCAAGGCTTCATAGGAGGCCAAAAAAGCACAGAAAAGCTACAAGTGCTGGAGATGGAATAAAGATACCAAAAAACCCTACTTTACGGTAAAACAAAGCTAGAACATCAACTGACTACAGTGTTGACCAGAGAAATATGTTTAAAGAAGGGACTTGTGTAGGTAAGTCAACTAAAGCAGATGGAATCTTACTATAATTTTTTTTATTATTAAAAAAATCCCAAAAAACCAATAAACTAAAACCAACCACACACTAGTGGATGAAACCACTGACACTGTGAACTCACGGGAGATGAGGGAAGTCCTAAAGCACTGCCTAAAGGCAAGCACAGCACCACCAACCACCATAAAAAGGAAAGAGGATGATAACCATACAGGGAATTAGAGACCTGCCAGTCTAACTCAGACTCCCAAAACAAATTGTGAATCAGTTATAAATATCTGAAAGATAGATGACCCGCATCAGCAAATCTACTTATATCAAGAACCAACCAAAACAAACTGGTCTGGCCTAGTTTTCTGTTACAATATAGCATATTTACTGGAAAAGAGCAGCACATATAAGTTATATTCTTGGGGGGGTTGAATGAGTGCTCAGAGGGTTAGTGTTAGTGAGCCTGAGGCTCACTTCTTTGCAATATTTTGTGTGAGTAGCCAAAAGAAAACACTGAGCTGAGAGCATTTACAAGTATTTCAACATATTCAAAATCATCCAAAATCAATGCCATGAAACTCACTGATTCAAAATGCTGCAGCAGTGCTGCTGCCAGAGACAGCAAAAAGGAAATGTTTCCACACAAAGCTTCATCCATGAACATCTTAGTTGAGTCTCAACAGGCTGAGCCCAGGTACACAGCACTGCCCAGCAGGAGCTGGAGTGCAAGCCCACATTCCCCTCTGTTGTGATGACTCTTAGGTGGAGGCAAGTCACAGCCCACAGTAAGAGCAAAGTGAACAATTGGATACTTAGCTTCCACAGTCAGGTTTTCCAGAGCTCTTCTGTCAGAGCCATCAACCTCATACTGTTAACTGTTGTCTGACACACAGACATGCCTTAGCACAGGAGATAATCTTCCAAAGTATAAAGCTAGCAGTTGCTCAACATGTCTGAAAGACTTGCAAAGGCGATTTAGGCTAATCTAACTAAATTAGGAACCCTCAAGCTGTAAATTGCCTTCACTGGGCAGTCAAAAGGAACCCAGGCAAACAGGATGGAGGTATCTCAAGGAACCTGCTTCCACAACCAAGGTCTGCGTAGAATCTCTTGCAATTTCTTCCAGCCTCGTGAATTTACCTTTCTTAGATCTGTTCACTGAAGATAAGGTACACTCAGCTAACTTCCATTTTGGACTGGAGTTCACATTTGAAGCCTACTGGTAGAGCAGCCTGCTCACTGCAGTCTGTGTGAAGGAAGAACAGAATAATCTTCCATTTCTTTAAAAAGATAGAAATTTCAAAGCCTGCTTTATCTTTAATTGACGTAAGACTGTTCCTCATCTGTTATGGTACTTTTGATAGCCTCCCTTACCACTTCTAGTGAAATGGAAAGTTTAATGAGTGCTAAAACCCCTAGAATATCTGAGATTGTTTACACATGAGAAATGATCTGTGGCTCAGAGCTGAAGTGGCAGTAACATCACAGATCTGTGGGGTACCTTCCTGGCTGTGCAAAAAAAGGAGCAGATACACTTTCAACACTGTTAATGGAAGCAGAGAGCATAGTTTTCCAGGAGCACACCCTTTCAACTTTAATCTCCCAGTTTCAGGGACAGGAATTCACACCAAAAGTACACTGAGCACAGTCGGTATTTCTGCAGCAACAGAGCCTCAAAGCTTCTGTTTGGTTCTTTGAGTGATCCTGTTATGCATGTTTTAATGCTTGAACACGTTTTCAAAGGTGCAACTCAAAACACTGCAAGAGTACCAACAGTGCAAGAAAATGTGTAACAAACAAAAAACCCTGACTTTCAAGAGATCAGTATTGCTACCACTACTCCTATTCAAGTAATTCCTTTATCCTCATGACAAGATACTTTTGTTAGTATGAACCTGCAAATTTTTAATTTTCTCATTCTCATTCATAGGCAATGTCTTCTTCTTAGCAATTCTGATTTCCAGCAGTTTATTCAGTTTATCCAGTTGCAAGTAACATTAAAGCACATCCTTTTATTACCTGCTCTTACAATTTTTCAGTTTATTGGCATCAACACTGTAAGTGTTAACATGGCTGGAAGCTTTCTGTGAGGAAAAAGAGTTGCCTAAAACTTTTTTCTTCTTCCATGAGATTTCATACTCAAAGGCCTAACTCCTAGCTAGGACAGATCAGCACAGCTCTACCAAAATGCCAGGAAATGCCACCAATTCACAGGAGCTAGAGATCCATTTGGACTCTTGTCTCAGGAAACCACAACATAGTGATGAAAATATGCTTGAAAAGTATCTTTGCTTTCTTCTGCTGCCCAAGAATCTACACGTTGCCATTCACTCCCTAAACATATCCTCAAGTGTTTCTCCTGTTACTCTCACATGTGGTCTTGAGCCCACCAAGTCAACTGGAGCTTCACCACTGACCATACTTTCCAGACACATTACCACACTCAGCCCTGCCAATTACTGTTGAGGTCACTCCACCAGCTGGTGAACCAGGGAAAGTGGCTGAGACCGGCTGGTGGAAAAACTCAGGCATTTGAAAAATATAGCTGTTTAAAGGAAAGGCCTCTCCCACAAATCCTTGCGGTTGGAATGTAACCTTACCCCCCCAGCCCCTCAGATAAGATTAAGACTACCTCTCCCAGCAGCCTGTGTGGCTGCTTCCTGCCCCGGTCCTCTGCCCTGCCCCTTCCCTCTGCTCACTGGCCCCCCTCCCCGGCTGCCCCTTTGTACCCCCCCTGTGCCCTCCGACCCCCCCCAAAAAGCCGGGGCCCCCGGTGCCTCGTCCTCTTCGCTCGTCCATGCTTTCAGGAATAAACCATCTCTCCGTGGAACTCGGTGAGCGGAGGGCCCTCCTGACTCTTTCTCTCTGGTAATTTGAGCTATCCGCCATAGAGTGTGGGGTGCGTGCCACCAGCGCCGACCAGCAGCGCAGGGCCGAAAGAGGGGCGTGCTAGCAGATAAAACTGCACCCGATCTGTCCCTCGCTTGAGACAGGTTGGGGTACACAGCAGCTACCTCCGACTGCCCCATTGAGCCCCCACAATCTAAAACCCCATGGCTTTTTCAAATTACAGCTTTTCAAGAGCAAGTATTAAATGAACAGTCTCCCTCTCCTTTACAGGCTCCTACTATTTTTAATGTCCAAACATCTTCTAGTCTACGATCTTGGCCTTCCCAGTTCTAGTACAATACAGCAAAGGATTCGTTATCCCAGTACAGAGGGGTTACTGAAGCACAGAGAAATTAAGTTATTTACTGCAAGTTCCCAATACAATCTTTGGAAGCACTTACATACCTCAATTCAGATGACATCCATCACACAGTCTCAGCTGATGCTAAGGGTACTTGTCAAATAGGGCTCAAGGCAGCTACACAACTTTGAGAAATCTAGGAGCAGCACTAGCTAAGGGTTAATAGTTTAAAAAATGCCTCTTTAAAAATCACCATAGGCAACTTCCTTTCAACAAACAGCAAATCAAAGAATATAATGCAAAGCTTCAATAACACAGAGATGAGTGACACTCACTTCTAAAAATCAAGTTCAATTTAAGGCATTCACATGAGAAATCAATAAGAGTTCTTCTGAAGGATTACTTTGGGGAAGTTTATTTCTTAATTAGATAACAAATCAATTCAATTTGTGGTAACCTAAGGTTGTCACACTCAAATGGACTGATAAATGAATCCTGAACAAGTAAAAAGACTCCGCCACTCCAGACAAGAAGAAGTTAATTCTTTAACTTTTCTGAGCAGTTTAAACTCCAGTTTCCTGATGCATAGGTTAGACAACTGTTTCTTTCCCAGCCTCTACCCAGGTTCTGGTAACCTACCCACTTCCCCATGCCCGAATTACTCACACAGGGCCAAAGCAGAGTGCTGACGACTCCACGGTGACCCCAAGCAGCTTCCACTGGACAACCACAAGTAAAGTTACTTTACGGACTTTAGAAGATTTTTTCCACCTCTACAGTGGAACCCTATCACTGCACGGCTCCAAAATATGAATTCCTAAACACGTGACACAGAAAGATAATTTAAGAACAACCAATACAGAGAAGTCATTATTTTCAGGGCAGTCTTACACAGTTTGAAGAAAACAAAAAGTATTAGGACATGTTCTGAAAATACAGGAGAAAAGCAAAAGCACCGAGTAGCTGTTTCCAAACGGAGGAACATGTACTTAATGAGGCAGGAGTTCTGTGGAAACAAGTAATAATGTGATCCCATAATTAAAGACTGCTTTGTAATATGTATGCAAAAGACTGCCACAAAGACTGCACAAATACACTTTATTCCAGTGTTTCCTGAAATGAGCCATTTGACCAGTCAATGCTAAAAGGTTCCTTTAACATCTTTTTCAGTCTGTGATACATCATCTAGATGTAACTGAGGGTCAAGTGCATTAAGAATCTGAGTAACATTTTGTGCTGCAACATGACAAAAGAAGCACTGTCTGAGCTGCTAAGGCTGACTAGCACTCAATCTATTTCTACAGCCATACTAGAAACACATGTGGAAGAGTACAGAACCTAGAATTCACTTTAAAACTTTTAAAATAAATAGGGTGTTTACATTCTGAATAAAATATATAAATACTAAGTCCTTGGTGGCCTCCTAGACCCTGTATGAATGTGAGTGGCATCACAGAAACAGCGTATTAACAGCACTACCCACTCAAAAGGTTAATTGGGGAAGGCAAGGACACATAGTAGGGCTTTCTGTGTGCCCTACCAAGTGACCTCAGTCACAAGTAACAATGGCAAACTCATTCAAATTTGGCTTAGAAACACCATTTTTTACAGATTTATTAACTTTTAATTAGTAGGCACAAGAATCACTCTAGTTTTAAATAATCCTTACTTGACATTAGCTCTATTGTATTTGTATTTCAGTGAAAGAAGAATGCACTTTTTCCTTTATTAAAAGGGCTGACAGTAACATAATTAATGAGTAGCTTTGAATGTGATCTCCTTTTGAAACCCTCTATTCAGGATTGGAACACTGTAATTATAGGTGTTGAGCAAAGAGCTTGTCTTGGTACATTTCAAAATGCTACATATATAATTCATCTTAAGGTTTATTTCAAGATACATATCCTCAAAGGTTCAAGGGGCTCTCAGAATCTGGGGTTTGATTTAATTTGGACTGGTCACTCAAAGCAAATACTCAGAAAACTGCTCCAATAGCCCTAAGCTGACCACTATGGTAACAATTCTTATGACCAAAAATAGGAAACTGGGCTCTGGCACGACAGCTGTGATTCTTGAAAGTAGTGCTTCACCACTTTAAAAGCCCTGCTAACCTCAGTGGGTCTCACCACATAACCACCTGTAAAACCAAAACATACTGAGCACACGGCTCAAGTGATCCCATGCAACATTTCCACTGACACTTCTTGGTTCTGGAATAATCTCTTTGACAGCCTATTTTTTTGTCAAAAGATACAAGGAAAGCACTTTTGAGCAAGCAAGTACAGTTGCAGCATTAAATAAACTAAAATACACTTGTCAAAACTCTAGACAACATGTTAGTTTGAGACAGGTGTCAGACAATGTTAACCTAACTACACAGGCAAAAGCCACTTGAAGCCATTATATTCAGGATCCACACAAAAGAGAGCAGAGGGTGTATAAGTTGCACAAGTTCTGGTCCTCGATATTTGGGTATGCATGGATGGATGGATGGAAGTGTCTGCATGTATAGATATACAGGTGTGTGTGTAAATATATATATACACACACACAAACACACGCACACACGGAGTAGCTACACCACCTCTTTTTTTTTTTAAAGAAGGTAAGAACGGAAAGCACATGGAAAAATAAAGGTAGCCAGAACATGAACATCTAAAGAGCAAATATATTAAAAATTAAACGTCCTATTCAATTAGAGTAGGTTCTGTAAGTATTTTCTGAACACTGACTCCTACAAGCACAAGACTGCCAGTAAACCAGAATCACCGCTTCCACTCTGAGATGAAACCAAGCGCACAACTGATTTGAGCCTTCTGCTGTGTCAACTGACACCTGCAAGGCATGGAGCCATGGATTTCTTCTTTTTTTAAATCCTGTAGCATAGTAACTCTGACACTGAGTTCCTCTGCAGTGGCTGAAGTGCACGCTATCTCACGAAAAAGCCTTGTGCTGGCTGCCAAAGACTAAATCAAGCTAATCAGCAGTGTGCCGGTGCATGCTGATGTTGACACTTCAAGGATCACAAAATATTCAGTTCTACTCATTAATCCTTTAATACTGGTTCCCATCAATCACAGAGCTCACTGTAATTGCAGGTTTCAAAAAGCACCAATAAGATCATTAACAGAGCAATGCAGAGGACAGCACAACAAGAAAAGGACTTCACATGCCAAATCCTTTCTATGCAAAGCCTAATGTCTGCAATTTCCTCATAAGCATCAATGACAAACCACAGGCAGAATTACCTGTATGTGGCTCACAGAGGTATTATAAGCCAACAAGCTGCAAGAGCACATTGCAAGCACAAATCAGGTGCAACACCAATCCCTAAAGTTAGTTACAAGGGCTGAGTTCAAAAGCTCCCCTATTGACTATCTGGTTGCTGGGTATTTGAGCCAGGGACACAGTTCTGCTGCTCAGTGTGCCTCCAGCAGCTCACTCTGACCCTGCTGAAAAGAGTCCAGAACACACAGTAGCTGCAGGAAACATGACTTAATGACTCTGCAGTCTCACTGCCTCCTTCCACACTTGCAGCTGATTTTTCACTGCAGTATACAGTGAGCATGCAGTTCTTGAGAAAAGAATTTGTGCTCTCTTACTGTTAAGTCACATCATCCAATTTTCAGTTTCTGTCTGCACTATACTGGCTTCATGTTTTAGGCTTTCCCTTCCTTTTATGCCTCCCAATTTACTGTGCAGAATTTTGCAAGCTCTCAGCAAAGTAGACAAATCACTTCCTACTACCATGCTTCCATCAATCTTCTTGAGTAACATTAGTGAGACATACACCAGCTTTGGATAGCTGGACATCTTTGGCCAAGACTAATTGAGGCAGACACTCTCTAGGACTTGCAGGCAATAACCTTTAGGGTGCCAAATTATTTGAAAACTAAATAGAGCAAATAATTATATGCTCTTCTATTCAGGTCTTAGGATTTTTCCCACTTCCTCCCTTCATGTGTTAAGTGTGAGATCTTCCCAAGACACATGAACCCTGGGAATACCACAGAATATATGGCCCCTGCACAAAAACATGGAGTGCATCAGGAAGCATATGTGCTGTCAGGTAAACCCAATATGGGTTTACTTTACTTTATCTCAGTGCTTAAAATCAGGTGTCTTTAGCTAGGATACTCAGTGCTTAAGCACCTGTCATCATCCACCTGGACAAACTACAATGTTCCAGGACTTCTCCCTCAGGTTTCCCTTCTCAGCAGGTTGCTATGCACATTTTCCTCTGATTTCCCACTATCTTCTTGCAATCGTCAAGTACTTTTCCTCTACACCACTTAAATATAGCAATGTGCTAGCATAAGGTCAGCTACTTTCGCCCTGTCAGCACTTTTTTTCTACTGCTTCCAGAAGTCCTGAGGAAGATGTAAGCCAAGTGCTGTAACAGGTGAGGGGTACTATTATCAAACAGATACCATCAAACATACCATTGAACAGATAAGGCACAAGCACTCCATTTCTCTTCTCTGCTTAGTACTGACATCTCATCTCAACTTTACACCTTACAAAATTCAAGATATAAGCACTCATACTTCAATATAGAAATTGCTTTCCCTCTTAGCTGACTGCAACAAAGTTCTGTCATCTGTGACCCTCAGGCAGACATGGGATGTGTGCACTAGAGAGGCAAAATTTCTGTGCTAAAGCCCTACATGTAACACTGCATAGCTATAAATACCTCACAGACGACTCTTCTGTACTTGACCATGGAAGAAAGAGCATTCAAAGAGCAAATGACTATGCAGCGATCAGCAAACAGCACTCGAGTCAAATGCAATCGTGGTTACATACAAGGGTACATTGAGTTGATTATATCTTCAGGGCTAGGGCCTACTTTGCACTGCCCCCAGCTCAAAGACAAATAAGCCAGCAGTAATGGCAACTGAACCAAAGAACTGGACAATTCCGCCCTAAGGAGAGAACACTTGGTAAAGGCTGAATCAAAAGCCAGAACGTTCCCAGTAAGAGAAAGCTTCAGCACCCGCTGTTATCTGCAAGTCTCCTGAGCACTGTGGATAGACCTTGTTAAGCACACCTGAGTTACTTTGCCAAGGCACAGCAGAGGATGACATCACAATAGCACAGCAGGTCTAACATCTCTGCAGCAGAACAAAGTGGTGCTGAAGGCAAGCACAACAACCAACAAGACGTTGAACACACCAGAGCTGGTTGTGTGGCCACAGCCTGTGTGTTTTCTCTCATTCCTATTTACTCAGAAAGTACTTGCCTTAAAATAAGGCACAGAACCAAAGCACAACTTCCCACCTGAGACCATAAATAAAATACCAATCAAGGTAAATGAGACAAACAAACAGAACACACCTCACCATCCCCATCAGGGAACATTTTCACTTGTCCTTTTCTTGAAGAATCAGAGATGGGTAAATAAAAAAAATAAAAAAAAAAAAAAAAGGTTGCCCACAGTTTATTCCTTTTTTCATTTTATTCATTTCCACGTGTTTTATCTTTACAAGAAAACCATTGCATCATCTTATCCAGTGTCACCCAAAGTTAACTCTAATTATACGAGCTGACAGCTTTGCTTTCACCATTCCCACCTGTCCAGGACACCTGTACTGGTTATTAACCAACACTTAAAATATTCACCTACATATTCAATCCCTATCTCTGAATCATCTGAATTATTTAGGAAGCTGCTACAACAAGGATTTCTTTAGAGAAGATCTGTTTAACATGGCATACAGGGAAAACATTAAAGGAAAGGATTTATTTTCTTGTCAGATTAAAAAATAAATTGATAACATTACACTTGCTTTCCAAGATAATGGATGTGTTATACCAATTCTTTAGACTTCCTAGATTTAGGGGAGAACTTTTTTAAAACATGTACAGACCACAGAATACAAATTCCTAATCACCTCTCAAAAAAGTACATCTTCTAATATTCTATGCCTTTTGAAGAGGGTAACAGGACTAGCTACACTGAAAATATGACCCAGAACTGGGTCTTATAAACCATATCCTTTCATCAAGCAAAATATAAGTGACTTCTGCAACCAAGAATGAAAAAGCTAAACTGTGCTGCTAAATCATGCAGCGGATTTTTACTTTGCATGTACCCAGTTTGGATGATCCACTGAGGAGGTAGCACATGCACACACACATACACATACACACACACACACACACATATATATATGTATGTATACACACAGCCATACCTCAAAACACAGCACTGCCTGCTTCTCTGAAGAACCACAAGCTAGATATCCTTCCTGCTCCTCCCTTCCCAGATGCCTGAACATCCTCGTGGATTTTACAAGAGCAGAGACCACACCTGTCAAGCTAAACAAAGAGCAGCAGCTTTTGGATGACTACCAAACACATCTTCACTTGGACTAGGGAAAACTTTCCTGAAATGCAGTGGGACCCCAAGTTTCCCACTTCCAGTGCACTGCAGATAAGCACGGAGCCACTCCAGCCCCACGCCACGGGCAGAGGGAGCAGGCCTGGCCTGTGGCTGTGCCAAGGCCTCCTTGGCACAGAACAGCATCCTGTACAAGGCACACAGGAGGGCAGCTCCCTCTCGCAGTGACAGCCTCTGAAGGAAAATAAAAGTGGAAAGGTGGTTGTGGCCTGGCTAATCCTGTAATCAAGTAAACTTCAAACAGCTCTCTGGTGGTGAGTAATGCTGTAGAATTATGCAGCTTTTGTGAAAAATTTTAAATTATATCTCCTTTTCTTCTGGCATTTTGTGAATAATTCTATTCTTTTCTCTACTCTGCAAGCAAAAGACTTCAATTTTTCTTTATAATACTTTTACAAATTTTGAAGTTCATCAAAGCAGCAATCCTCCAATTAAGAAAATGTTATACTGGTGACATTTAATCTTATTAAGGTATTTAACACAACAAAAAATGTCACTGGATTTCATTCTCTCATTGCAAATATCTCACCATGAGTTTCCAGAGCTGTGGCTATCTACTAAAGTATATGTTCCACACCAAGAAATCAGACTTTCAAATTACCTAATTTTGCAGGAAAGCATACATACATGAGTTATTCTTTATAATGGGAAGTAGAGGAACCTATCAATTGTATATGCAATCTCTAAAAGACAAATTATATTCAACATTAAACATTTAGACAACAGCTAAGGAAAAATAACCAAAATAACTAAAATAACTCATTCAAACTGCATGAAATTACAAAGGGAAATGAAGAATTTTCATATCATGATCTGTTGGACAATAACATAACCTTCAATGTTGTCTTCCAGAAAAAAGGATAATTCTGTTTATTATTGTATTAAAAACAACGTCTGTGCTTGCAAGTATCCTTGTGAAAAAGTTCACAATATATTCCTTCTTCTGCAAAGGCCATGGGAAAAAGAAAATCAAATATCTTGGTATTTTCTTGCTGTAACCAAGAAGGCTAATTAATGGGACTGCCTCAGCAGCTGCCATAAAAATACTACCTCGTTTGTTCTTCAGAATAGGCTTACTCCATATTAGCATATCTAAAACTTTTAAGCAAATACAAGAGGATGAATTTTTTGATAAATCTAATTTTATGTAAAACAACCATGGGAACACTTTTTCAATTATGTCTTGTCTGCATATTAAAACAGGTAAAGTCTTAGAAAAACATATTAGATAAACCAGCAAAAAGCTGACTCAAGTCTCTTTATCCTTCAGGGTTGCTTGATTTTCTTTAACTAGACACTGAGACTTTTGGAATTTCAGACTGTTTGCAAGTATTTCAGTAGGAACAAAAAATAATTTTTTTAAAGTAATTTTCTCTAAATTATGCTAGTGAAAGCTTGCCATTCTTTTCAATGTTTGCTTATATTATTCAAGCCATGCTCATTATGGTGCATAAAATTAATTTCTGCAACAATGCTATATGGTAACATTTAATTAAGATATTTATTAGTACCTGCTGCCACAGAAAGAATTTATATTACTAGATAAATTATAAAACACTATTTTTGAAACTTGTCCATCAGACAAAAATGTTTCAGATGCTTTTCTAAATTATCTTCTGTAATAATAACATGACAAACTCTGAAAACATTCCCAACCATTTCAGTGTTGCACAGCTTAGATGTAGATCTTTGTTTTTTCTTTTATATCCTGTTTCTGACAATTATTCCTTAGATCTTGAGTTTCCCCAATGGAAAACCCTCAATTTCTTTTATTAAACATATCACAGTTCTAAAAGAAGATTCTATGTTCAAACCATTTCAGGAGTCTCCTTTGCAAATAGCAGCCTTCTAGGGAAAGGCATTTTATTCACTCCTTCTGTTCTTCTCACTTTGTTGTTGATGCTACTGAATTCACCACAAATAGATGCTTGAGAACTGTTGTGCCCTCTACCTCAAATGAATGTTTTGAAACTAAAAAAGGTATCAGTACTTTGGTTGGGATCTTTCTTCCTATGAGAATTTTCAGTACATTATACAGCTGCAAACACTACCAGCTTAAAGGAAATGATCTTCATGCAGTACATTGGTAGGGTGGCAGAGATGGTCATAACTTCTCCCCTACCTTCTTTTTGATGGCACCTCTATCAGGCTGGCAATAGATGAGGACAAAGCAGGGCATTCCACCCATACAACACAGCAAAAAGAGCCAGATATTCCTCAAAGCAATCACTGAAGAGCTGGGAACCTGACAAGAGTTTTCATTTCCATTCTCAAATGAGAAGCAATATAAGGAAAGGTAAGGCACCTCTTAGAAATGTGTGCATTTATCTTATATTCTATAAATTTAAGTGTTACATCTTTATGTTCTGCGCTTTTCTACAACACACAGGGGTTTTGCCTCTACCATACACTAGTCTTAGTGCTTGAGACACCTGGGATACTCTACTTAGTAGCTATTTCTTGATCTTTCCATCATTTTCCCATCGGCACCGCCACTCAGCCATTCAGGCAGCCATAATATATTACAGCATCTTACTTCCACCTATCACCAAATCATCAAAATGATATTTCAGAAGGACACAAAATATTTGAAAGGAACA
This sequence comes from Atrichornis clamosus, assembly GCA_013400975.1. Classification (NCBI taxonomy): domain Eukaryota; kingdom Metazoa; phylum Chordata; class Aves; order Passeriformes; family Menuridae; genus Atrichornis; species Atrichornis clamosus. The sequence continues at coordinate 28,339 of WBMZ01000460.1, read as the reverse complement.
ACAGATATTTGAAAAGATAAAATAAACAAGAGGGAGTGGCAGAATGCCACACAAACATTCCACCTCGTCTCATAGGTGAGAAGTGCATTGTGTACTGCACATGCTCTGTTTTTCAGCCACTGTTTACACCTTGAAATGGTCTTCCCAGCACATTACTCTGTATAAAGTTTGATTTCACTTTAGGTGTTATTTCAGAGAAAGCCTCAAAGCGTACCAGTACAAACTGTTTCAACTCTCAGTTCCCCAAAATGACTGGCATTTATGGGGTTTTTTGGCCTTCTCCCCATACATGCAGCATACACTTCCAAAACTAAAAGGTAGGGGGGGGAAAAAAAACAAAAGCTGTGCCTACTGCAACATAATCTATGTTGGCACCTACATGACCTCAAAGGTAGGGTCTGAAACACAACCAGAGTAACTCCCCAGCTTTCAGAGCCCTTACCACCACTGTACCTAGCTACCTTACTCCCACCAAGTCACTCTGGCAGCAGAATAGACCAGAACAGAGTCCTGTGTGACAGAATCCCAAGGTGGCTGCTCTGACCACAAGGACCACAAACATTTGGCATCTGAGCAACTCTACAGCTGCGATAGCACAAAATTTGTTCACAGCCTAATTAATACCCCACTCCTGGGTCTTGAACTACATCAGGTATCTTTCCATCATACAGCAAAGTAGCTACATATAACCCACATGGATTTTATAAACAAAACAAGGACTAAATGTGCCTTTTCAGGATCCAGGCTTAATTCAGCATCCTATTTCTTAGAGCAGTGCTCCAAGCCTTGGTTTTTATTCTTTCACAGAACTTCAGTGTATCAAAAATACAGTTCTCTCTTAAAGCACACAGACTGTTAAACAGAACTTGTCCTTGTTCAACTTAACTTGCTGTGCTGGTTTGCAACAAACTCGGGAGGAAATAGCCCCTCCCCCACCAGGTTCAGAGAGCAATCTCACAGAGGAAAGTGAAAAAAAAAAAAACTTTTATTTACAATCAGTCCAAGTGATTGCAGGCACAGGCAGATGATTAATGTATGATTATAAGCCTCTCACGACGGAAAGCAAAACCTGGGTAATCTCAGTAGTCCTTTTTGTGCCCCCTTCTGCTGGCCCATGGCGCGGGGGGACACCCCCTGGGGTCTGAGGATGTGATCTGGTGCCATGGATCAGAGCTCAATTGAAAACAGTTCCAGGAAAAGGAAAAAAAAAACCCCAAGGAAAACTTCCTTGTCTCAGCTAGCTAAAAAAAGCACCAAAAAAACCCAAAACAAGAAGAATTTACCCTCCGTCTCTATCCCTTGAGAAACAGAGCTGAAAAAAGCTGGCCAAAAACCAAGAAAAGGAGGGAAAAAATAGCTCTCTCTCTGCCGCTTCTAAAGACGAAAGAAGAGAGAGAAAAAAAAACTGTCCTAGTCCTGAGAAGTGCACTGTTGTTTACATCTCTCGGACGGAAACATTCTTGGATCTTAAAGGTACAAGATTCATTTTAGCATAAAGCAGACGATGGGGATAGCTGGCATCATATAGCCAAACCCAGGACATTCCACCCCTTATCCCATAGCATCAACTTAATGCCCAAACTAATATATTCTAGTTTTACACACATACGAACCAGGACACTTGCAAAATCCCAAATCCCATTTTACAACTGATTTTAAGTGCATCTGTCATCCAGTGGGCTACATCTGCTGCATATTGCTGAGGTCTGCTTCCACTGTACAGGAAGAGAGTCTGTCACTGCTGCTGCCAGCTTTGGAACTGGGCGGGTTTTCGGTTAAAGGTGATCTTGGCCAACATGCACCCATGTGTTTGAAGGGGAAAAGTGCTCTCCCTTTCAAATGCAGATAAAATAGAAACTGTTTAAGAGTGATATAAACTTTATTAGACATTGTAATAGGTTAAAACATTGTAACATCATGAACACCCTCTTTGGGTGTCCAGGGCTGTCTGGCATATTTAGGCTACTATGCATCATTTTTTACTCTTTGACCTTTCTTTTCAGGAGCATCCAGCTATGTGCTGTTTCTCAACCTGTGGGAATGCCAGGACTATTCAACAGCATGAGACCAAAGAACCAACACTGTGGAAAAGAGGGAACTGAAATAGGGAGACATCATAGGAAAAAAACCCCAACCCAATAAACAGAACAATCCATAAAGGAAAAGGTGAAAAATTTGAATGCAGAAGGGAAACAACTACTTCAGGTCCTCTGATAAGGAATTATTTCAGTAGAAAGATGCACCACGAGAGTTAATTAGAGAGAACGGGTATGGTACAGTGTGGTGAGCAGCTGGTACAACTTCATACCTCATTACCCACCAAGGCTAACAGGAACACCACACACCTGGTCCTCAGTCATGTGGACCACAGTTCACAGTTCTGCTATTAACACAGGAGCTGCTGCAACACACTTCTTAAAAAGTACCATTAGCCAAAGTTCTAAGTTTTCAGCCCTTCTGAACGCAAGACCAGTGCAAGAGAGCTCTAACCAGCTCAGGGGAGAATTCACCTTGTGCAGCCCTCAAAAGGCAGATGCCCTCTTCCAAGGGAAGACGTACGTGTGCGGGCTGGGGACAACAGAAGGCAGACACTTCACTGATGTGTGGAGACAGCAGGGCATGGCCGTAACTGTGGATGAATCAGTGTTCAGCACCATTCCATTTTTGTCCTATTCTGATGTCCAGCACAACAATGTCTTGCCACAAATCATTATGCTGCCTAACCTAGGCAGCCTACCTACCAGCACACACACAGCTGCTGCTACTGCACAAGTAGTTTTACAGCAAGGACACAGCTCCAGCATCCACTTAAGTCATATGAAAACTTAAGTCACAATTTCAAGAGTCACAAACATTTCTCAGCCTTGCTGCAATTTCGCAGACTCCACCTGACAACTCTGTGCAGGCACCAAGATTTCCACAGGGCTACTCCACTTCTCCTATAGTGGCTGAATACAAAAAAGGGAAAACCCTGCTTTACAAGCTAAACAACGAAATCTTCAAGTCCAGTAATAAAAATAGTAAATAAATACATACCCTGGGACATATCAGAACATACTCTAAATACTGATGAAGTTTGGGGTTTGCTGCCCTCAGTGACCTTTTGTTCTAAATTAGCTGCTGAAATCCAAACTGATTTTATTCTCTGTTCTTTTGGCTTTCAGACAGTTCTGACAGCCCCATTGACATTGCCTTGTTTATCTCTTCCTCATGGCTTCTCATCTGGACAAATATTTATTTTTGGTTCTTTTTAATTGTGTATGCAGTTTTCATTACCACCAGAAGGCACTTCAGAAGGATTAACAATAATTTTCATACTCATTTGATGGACATTTTGCTTTGTTCTCCACTCTATTTAGAAACAGGAAAAAAAGTAGTGATTAATGATCGTCAACTATCTGTCAGGTTTCTCACAGGAATTGCAGTATTGTCTCATTTACAATAAAATTTATACCCTTAAAACCAACTGGATTACATCTCCAAGAAGATCAGAACAACAGAGGCCCAAAGAAAACTACCTATCTTCTTGGACAATAAATCTTCTCACAAACTTGAGACGCGTATTTGGCACAGTTCTGTCAGTCTTAGTCAAGAACATGAAAATCTAAAAATGTTTATCAGCAAAAGACTATCTGTGTAGGCACAGAGTTTATTTAAGGTATCAGTAATAGTCTAAAGGACTGTAAATCTAGGCAATTAGTAGTTCTATAGGGCATTCTTGTAAGAAACACCCTAATATTTTGAGACTTTTACCCAGTGTGGGGGAAGAAACCTGTCATTCAGTCAGCCCTAAACAGTGATTTTTAAACATGTAAGCAGTATGTCTGGCTTTGTAGTGGCAGCAATGATATACTTGGGGTTTCAGCCTTTTATAACATATTTAACTGTGCAAGCAAACACAAAACCCTAAAGCCAGTGAGTTCCACTCCGTGTTCATTATTTCCTGCAGGAAGCTCACCCGTAGTGAGCAGTGAAATAAAGCTACCACAGCTGAACTATGCAATTAACAGCAGGAAAGAAGTAGCAAAACAGAAAAAGCAATACAGAAAATGAAGGATTATTTTATGCAAATGCAATTTATTTAGTGTCATGACACTTTAAAATTATGTCTTGTTTACCATTCACAGACTACTTTTACTGCCTGCAGTACACTGTTCTTTTTGTATCTTAATATAATTAATATCAATGGAAATAAACTTATCATCCTGTTAAGAAAAGGTTAATGGTATGCAACAACTCGCCAAGTGTGAAAATAAAATGCTACTAGACAATTTTTTTCATACTAGACATGTCATGGAGCAATAGATGAAATCAGGACCTCATTTGTGTTGTGCTGCATCAGAAACACTGTAAGAACTTCTGACGAGTTTCTCATTTAAAGACACCAAACTAACCCCTGCTCTCCCAAGGGGAGCAGCACAGCTCCCAGCTGCTCCTGCCTAAGCAGGGAGGACAGAGAGTTGAAGGCTGAGATCCTGGTACAAAAGCACCTCTCAAACCTCCCAGTTCCTCCTCCCACAGAAGGAAATCACACACCACAGCTGCTATCTGGGGCAATACCCAAATACTACATGTTTAGGAAACTACAAGGTATGTATTTTTGATACTGACCAAAGCAATGTTACCAGGACAAGAAAGAGACCACAAGGAAGAACTAATTAAACATCTCTATGCAGACACAGACGTTTTGTTCATTTTCTTGTTGTTGGCTTGACTGGCTTTTGTTTGCTTCTTCAACATTTCTTTGTCCTTTTGTGTGATCCATCTACTCAAATACAAATGCAAAACACATATCAATATTTACTGTGTAGTAATAACACCGGGACAGCAGAAACAAACATTTTACACCCAAAGAACATACTATTACTGAGAAAAATAAAGTGGTCCTGGCTGAATTCCAGTAGCTTAAGCAAAGAGCCCCCAAGCTGTTAGACAACACCCTGCCTTATAGGCAATAGTGCCTGTGAGACAACCTTGAAAACAAAGTTTAGATCTCCTACTCCATCTCCCTTTCTCATTAACCAAGAGAGATGGAAAACAAATTATTCTAGAGAATTATCACTGTGATACTTCCCACAGGTTACTACCGCACAGTCAGTTCATCAAGCTGGGAGACAGAGCCTGCAACACAGGTGGCTCAACCAGGAATGGGCATCAGTGACTGAAGTGTTAACCTCTGCCACAAGCAAGTGCTCCAAAAACAGTACAAACGAAAAAATATTATTTTGGAAGGTACCACAGCACTGCCTATCTGCACGACCCTTCCCCAGGCCTCACTCACTGTGCTGCTCCACTCAAACCTTACGCAAATGGTCTACACAAAATTCCATGATGGTGCAATCCAGCTGTTGACAGACAGAAATCCAGGTCATAAGATCCATTATCCACGCAGCTGACCTCTTCACTGGCAGCATCAGCAAAGACGCCAAGGACAGAATGGTCACACACCTCAAATGGAAATGGCTGCTTGCCCTCCAGTAATTGATTCAGTTACTGATGGAAAAATATTAGTGCATTAATTCCTTAAATGCTATTTCGTCATCTTTGAGGTCTGATGAATAATAAAACAAGGATACACAAATGACTTATTATAAAAACAGCAAAACAAACACTAAGAGCTGTTATTTAGAGAGGATTGTTTTAGCAACTCCACCCCAAAGTGCTAGGCTGGAGTCTCCAGATCTGCTTTTGCACAGGGCAGTATCTCAAATGTTGCATTCAAGCTGCATATTTATATTCCTGTTTCTTTGTGCTTCCTGGACTATTTATCCAGCTTTCAGAACAGTGCAAAAATTCCTTTTCAAAAAAGAAACACGTAAATTAGCTCTTCATATTAAATTCATATTTGTTTTCCCTTCAGGAAACTGCATTCAGTATGCCAGACACTATTGCTAATTTACCAAACAAACCACTCAAAGAAAGAATTATTGCAAAGCAGACCGGAATGAGTTCCTGGAAATTACTTGGGTTTTGTGCAAGGCAAAGGAAGCAGGGAGAATGGAGAGCCAGCTCACGTGCAGAGCCACAGTGGAGTCATAGCTTCCCAGAGCAAATCACTCCTTTTCAAAGCACCCCAGTGGAACCAGAATGGCTCTTTCCAAAGCACACTGAAGGATCAGGATCTGTATCCATAACCGTGCATCCACATGGCACTGCCACAGCATGCCTGCATGATGAAGAAGCCAGCCCCCACTAGAAGCCGTGGCATGCAGGGACACAACCTTAAACATATCTGTGCCTCTAGAGGGGCAGACGGGTACACACCAGGACTTACCACCACCACCCAGGCACCTCACTTCCTAGCACTTCCAGCAGAGGTAGGATTTGGAGACACACAGACTGTCTGCAACAACAGACAGGGCTAAGCAACTACTCCAGGAAGGCTAAGCATGCTTCATAGAAAAAACCAAACTAAAACAGCAAACAAAAAAACAAACCAGGCATTTTAAAAAGTAAGATTTCAAGTGGCAACAGCAAAACTGAATTTCTCCTTTTGAGATGGCAGTTCTCATCAAAGAGATCCAAGCCCAGATGACAGACTGCTAGGAATTTTTTTAATCTGATAAAATCTAAATATAACTATTTATTTTTGTTATGATGTGATTAAAGAACTCTAGTCAAAAGAATATATCTGAAGCAAACTTTCAATGACAAATTTTTCTTTTTTTATTTGCCAAGTTATTATCATCCTGTAATCCCTAAAGATACCAGAAGTCCTTATGATGAAAACAGTTTTAACTACAGAAAAATATTATTCTGATATTTGAGCACACTCAGTTTTTTTGGTTGACATCAGATGTCAAAGTAGTTATAATTCCTGATTTCCTATCTTGCATATCTTTCTTTGTCAGAAAAATACTTGTCACCAAGAACAAAACAAAAAGCTCCTGTGACATGTGGTCTTCACCACTATATTCACCTGATTCAGGAGACAAACCATGACTTTTCTAGTTCTAGATGCTAAATCAACTTCTATTAAAAAGATCTCCCTTATTTTAAAGCAGCAAAACCTATTGCTATAGAATGCTTATTTTCATGGTGATGGCAGAGACGAGAAATGGGGCTGAACAAAGAAAAGGAGTAATTGCAACTTCATTGGATAATCTGAACACAATGCAAATGCACTAAAGATAAATTTAATAAGCACTAGAAAAAGTAAACTGAGTAACAAGGTCACATGTTCTCTTCCCCTCTATTAAAATAAAAACTTAACTATGACCACTAAACCCTTTTTCCTTATTCCATCACATGAGCTGAAATAGCGACACACTTCTTGAGGAGAAACATTGTCCCTGTACTCAAGACCTAAAAGCTTTTCTCTTCTTTGGTCTTACTTACATTCAGTGGAGGGATTTAGGACATCAACATCAGGGCCAAAGTCCTCTGTGACAACTGAGTGCAGGACAACAGGTTCCTTGGCCAGGTGGCACCTGGGCAGCCCGAACGTCCACCTTACCCAGCTGCGTGCAGTCACCCACCCAGACACTGAACTGCTCAGAACAGAAACATTTAACTTGGATTACATATGAGGGAACACATAATGTGGGCAGCAGCAAGGCCCCAAGGGCTGCACATGATTTAATGGGACTGTGTACAGAGAAATTCAGGATTTGTGTGGATCCCAATTCCCACTACATTTTACTCAAGATCCTTTTGAAAATACCAACCTTATAGGTTTTGGTACCTACATTCATACCTGCAAACACACAGAAGGCAACAGATCAAGTCACAGAAAAACCACACATTTGAATTCATTTTCTTTGAGGACCTAGATTTTTCAGATTAGCAGGAAAGATCCCATGCCCAAAAGCTGTTCTACGATCCAAACTACACAAACTGTAGTTGACAACACATATCCAATGGACTGGGAGACATATCATCTTAACACAAAAGAGTAGAAATTTTTTTTTTAAAGTAACATTAACCAAAACATCTCCTGCAGCATTAATTATAGTGAGAAGAACAAAGAAAAGCATGTTGGAAACTGGGAGCAAGCCACATTATCTATGAGGCACTGTGTCAGCACAGCAGTTCTCCTCCATAATGAGTGCTGAGGAGTTTTGGGCCCATCTGCCCCTGACAGAGGTTTAATGTAAACTCCCTACATATCAGTACATCATAAAGAGCTAAGAAATGCACAAAAGGAGTTTGCTACTCTGAGAAGGAAGCTTAGAGTCCCAGCTGTACCTCAGTTCCAATTAGCCACTTCAGGAACTTTTCTCACAAGAGAATGCTTTCTGAAAAAATAAACACATGCTCTGATTAAGTAAATTGTGAGGAGTTAATTTGCAATTCTGCAATCCTCAAGGGACTTGAGGACCAATCTCTCTGGTATTTCATCTACAGTAATTTATTAACTTACATTGTAAAACCTATGGCCTACAATGAAGATACCAGAATAAATCTTGAGTATATTATTCACCCTAGTGCTACTCATTCAAAAGCACTACTAGGCCAATTAAAACAGACAAGATTCAGTAGTTCGCTACCTGCCCCAATGATTAGTGCAGGAGGCTGCTTTCCCTGCTGGGATCAACAGCTCCACAGCTAACAGCTTCCACTGGCAAGCATGTTCAGGTCACACTTGCAAAAAGAGGAAAAACCAAGTATGTTCCTCCATTCACATTCCAACTCGCTAAAGCCACTACACAATTTAAATCCCTGCTCTCACAAAGACAGACATGCAATATAAGGTCAGCCTCTCAGATTCACACATTTGTGCTATTCTATAAACACCATGTCCTCTGCTTCATTTGGGGCTAGATTTTTTACTTTGTTTTCTTCCCGTATCTCCTTCCTTTGGTTGCTTGGAACTGACTTGGTCATACTATTTCAAGTAATGTTGCCCCAGCTCTGCAGCATCTCAAGAGTTCTGAAGAGCAAAGCACTCTTTCAATATAGAGTGGACTTTATAACAAGATTAATAAAAACTACACAGCATCTTTAGGGGGCCATCTTGTATCAGCCTAGCAAGTGCACAAGAGTGGAGAGCAACCAAATTAAGACTCCAGGCAGTTCTAAGCCTCTTCTGCTACAAATCAATCAAACTGAACAGTCACTAGAGAATCTCCACTTTCAGGTCACACTGTGCACTGCCAAATATTTTAAAAATCACTCTCCTCTTTTAAAGAGATCAAAATGACCTGAACACTATTTCCACAACTGTCATCATTCATTTTCTACACACAGAATCTCTTGAAAAAAAGCATCTTCTTTAGATTTGGTTACATAAATAAAACATTATAATGGCCTGATCAGTATACTGTTGTAAAGCAAGTGGTTTATGTAGACTGGTGATAAGCGTCCCCCACAACAGAAGGTGTAAATATAAGTGTGAAAATTAATTTCTCTCCAGTCACTACATGAAAGAGTTTTATCAAGGATGAAATAAAGTAGCATAATTGCTAAAAACTTTTGAGATTTGTCTCTATGGAAAATGATGGATGTTTGTGCTAATTTATGGTTTTCCATAAATATCATCAAATATATATCATCAAATATAAGGCAAAAAATTTTTAGTTTACAGGTGAAAGGATGCAACTTCAATGCTTTGATGTAGAATGCCTGACCACTCCTTTCAGAGCAACTGTGAGTATGAGTAATTCTGCTGGAAATTGTGAGGAAATGATGAATGACTCGTAGAGTTCTCCAACTGGTTTTCTATGTATATGCTCCAGTTGATAAAATATGACTTACGTAACTAGGACAAGACAATTGAGCAATGAAGACAGCACAGGAAACACCATTTCTGCCATTAGCCAAAATACATTTACATTCTCAGAGAATCATCGGGAAAGTTTGCTCCCTTTTTTCTTTCTTTCTTGAGAACAGAAGCACAAGTGTTTATAAAAATCAGTAACACCTCCTTTCTTCTCCACCCACGTGGACTTGGCAGCATATCCCAGTATTTTGTGATGTCAGCTTTGAAAAACCTGCATTGCATTGCTTCAAGGCCTATGAGAAAAAAAAACCCATTTAAATTACACACTGATTTAAGACCTGCCCTTTTCTCCTCTGTGTGCCCTGTGCTCAAAGAGACTTGTTGGTTCCCCTCCTAAGTCTGGCCCCAATTCAGCTGCTGATTGAAGTTGGCTCACAGGATTAATGTTCATGATACAAACTAATGAACACTTATGAACCAGGAGGTTTGTACAGGTACCTGGGCAGTGCATGGTGCTATCAGCAGTGCGGCTGGAAAGAGCGTTAGAGCTTTAAGAACCTGCGCCAAAATAATTCCCTTGAGCTCAAAACCATGAAAGAAATAACAGAATGACCCAGACAACTTTGCAGGACAGGGGGACCGTGAGGTGCTGTTTCTCCTAAAAGGTAACACTCCCCTGCCGGTCCACACTGGTTCGGGAGGCTGGGCAGAGGAGGTGGCTGCCACTTGTACCAGCATTCACTGGCATCTGTCAGTCCCACCAGAGAGACACAGAGACACACACAAATGCCTACTTCGGACATAACATCAAAGTCCAGGACTGCAGAATGCAGTCAAAATGCTCAGTTCAAGCATGCCTTTCCTCTCTGGGTCCCTTGGCATCAACACAGTTCTCCCTGCATATTTAGAAGCCAGTTTCAGAGCAGACTGAAACCTGCCATTTTGGTAGTACAGTACAGTTTTGAAATCTGCACCCACAGATTCTCTCCTAACACAGGCTGTTCTGAGCAAAGGATGAGTTTTGCCCCCTAAGACTTGACAGTGTCACAGCAGGGTAAGCACTGTTCAAAGGTCAGGAAAGGGAATGATCACACTTTAGGTGCTAATCCTGCAACACAGTCCACAAGCACAGGCTCTTTGTTATCCCTAATGAAGAAGCTGGGACCTCACAAGCATGCACTGATGCCACAGACACCTGGTTTTTGCTAAAAAACAAGGGCCTCAATCACAAACAGAAAAAAACACCCAAAACAAGGTTTTGTCTCTGACTGGCAAATGTCAAAATTAAGCTTTGATACAGTAAAGAAAAATTTTCTAATGTCCAACAAGTACTAATTCAGGAGCAGATTTCACTTATACCTAAACAGTGAATCCTGATTAGTGATGTTTAAGCAGGTGACCTTTCATTGACACATCAAGATTCATAAAGCATGCTAGATGTTTTGCTGGAAAACAACTCACGTAATAAGATTTCCAGAGATTACAGTCTAGGCTAAACTGTTGTACTATCAAGTTTGTAGAACACCATATAAAGAAAGAGTGAATAGAAATGTCATTTACCTTTGAAACACTGCAGTTTCTGGCCCAGCACAAACTAATCTCTCTCTCCCTACTACTTCAATGAGTACAAAACAAAACCCACGTGACTGCTCACCTATATGCATGCATATTTACATACCTAAGTTTTTAGATGAATTTGCCAGCCTTATGTTCATGGCCCAAATGAGTAGGAAACCTCTCTCATCCTTCCCAAACGTCACCATACAAGTTACATGCAATAATATACAAGTGACACTGAAGGATCTGCACTTTCTCCCTTTAAAAAAAGATGTAGGGCTGGGAGGCCACTGATTATACATTGCCCTTGGTCTGCAAGGAATCCCTTCATAAATCCCAATATATCAGCAATTAAGCCATAATCTTTAGCAAGGTCTCTATGCTGCTCACTTGTAGGGCAGTCCAGAAAATGATGGAAAAATCACTAACAATCTCATCCAAGTTACTACTGTCCTTCCCACAAGCTTTGTAGAGAATAAACAAAAGCTACAGACTTATTATAATATGGGTGCTGTACTAACTTAACCAATTGAATATAAAACAGCCTTTAATTCTTCTAAAGATTCTAGGTAAGAATGTCTCAGTAGGAAATGACAGCTCACCACAACATTCAACCTGCCTTCAAAAATTCTTTCAATGGAAGATGCTAATTAATAATACATGGTTATTTTCAGTGAATCAAACAGGCTCTAGATCACACATCATCACTTTTCTATCCTTTATTCTTGCTCTCCTATTGAATTCACACCAAAATTGCAGACCCAATCTGCTATCCAGGGCTCCTGGTAAAGTCCTGCATGACAGCTTCCTTCGTTAGGGACAGTAAAGCTGGCAGTCAAGAACTCGAGCCTCACAACCAGAGCTGACATCAGCCTCTCCTGCAACGGGAAACAGACCACAGAGCCTTCCCCTTCACAGAAAAGAAACAAAACCTATTTCTTCCATTTAAGGTCCTCAGTTATGATTGATACAACCAAGCAACGGAGGGAAAAGGACTAAGGGGCATACTTACCAATATACACTGTAGATATCATCTCAGCATAGCAAGTAGAGCAAAACAGGAAATGAATAAGATTATTTAATAGCTCTTTTCTTGTCAGTTGATCATAGAGATTGTTACAATACAAATGTTCATATTTCAACAGACATGTACAGTTTATTCTATAATTTTTTACATTTTGGAGTTTTCCACTGAACTGAGAGAATACATATACTTTATTACACACCGTATTTGACAGACTATCCAGAGCTGTTCTTTACAATTTGTTTCCTTGGTACAGTACTACATTATTCTTATTGTGTAAGTCATTGCTGCCATAGGAAAAGATTCCTATTTTTCTGTATGTGCAGGAGCTATTCCTCCGGCAAGTGAACGCAGTATGCAGAAGGACTTAGTCATTCACGTGCATCAATGCAAAACTGAATGAAACAGCACTGACTGAGGGTAAAACATATCTCACTTGAAAACTGTCCAGGTGACAGCTCTCATGTACTGGCAGTAATGTCCCTACTGTTGAAACTATTTCTGTTTAAGACAGCCCAAGTATTAGCTCCAGTAGTATTCATATATGAGGTTCCATTCAGCTCAGTGGTGTTATACATGTGCACACATAGATATGCACATGCACAAATAGTTTTAAGAGTAAGGATGTACAATGGAAAGTTTACTGAAAATTAATAAGAGGCGTCAATGCTGATCAGTATGGAATATCCTTGGGGAACTTCACCGCAATGCAAATCACTTCTGTAAGAAAATTTCAACATCTTTAGAACTTTTGGGGGTAAAAAATGCTTCCTGAAGAATTTTTGGCAAGTAACAGATGAAGCAGGGATAATTCTCTAGTAAAGGACTGCATTTAAAACTTTCACAGAAATATAGTAATTCTCTACAAAATTGTCAGATTCAGGATTGGGTGCTTGTAGAAAATCATCTTTATTTCAATCTCTTCCCCAAACGAAAAAAAAAAATTAAGTCCCTGAGTCATAACTCAAGAGTCACAAACAAAGGACTTAAAGTAGACCATTATATGACTCCAGAAAACTGTAGAAAGTATCTAAGCTATTTGTTTAGAATAAGTGACAGCATTAGCCCAGGCAAGCATTTTTCAGTATCTCAAACTACATTTTATAAAAATGCACTTCTACATCTGACTAACAGCATGGTTTCACAAGTTGTCACCATAAAAAAACCAATATGGTAAAGCCAAAATTGAACAACAGCTTTTTCAGTATGGAAAAAGGAAAATGAACATCTGCTTTGCTTTCTGCCTCACTATATAATATGTTAAGCTAGACAATGTGAAAAAACATTATTTTAAAGCACTGCTATAATATTATTTATGTCTCTGAGTCATCAAAGTTAAACATCAACGTACAGGTCCATGATTAAATCACACATAACACCACTTCATAACACTATTAGAAAGCTAGGCTAAAAGGGGCCTTCTCATTTTAAAATGTATGCTGGTTTAGCCATAAAACTCAAGACCCTTTAAGATCTCTTTAGACCATTAAAGTCTGTACCACGCATCTCAATAAAGTAAAGTACTTCACTGCATTCCCTACCAAAAGTAATATTGTAAACAATAATTACTGCTACTATTAATTGTTTGTAAGTTTGGAGTCTTGAAACTATTTTGTCATTAACACCCCCTACATTACACCACAAGTCTTCTGAGGAAAAAAGATAATAAAGGAAAAAGAGAAAGAAGCTAAAGTTGTCAGACACACACACGCAGAGCCCTAAGCACCTTTACAGAAACACAACATTCTCAACAGCTGATTTAGTGAAAGCAGGTGCCAAAACCCCAATACCACAGTCACTCAACTTCCAGCTGGGAACGAGTCCCAGCCTGCTTCCCAAGGCCCATTCCAACCAGAACTCAGTTCAAACTCTATCTACTGCTTCATACATGCTCAGGCCTCCAGCAAGTTCCATACAGTGTTAGAACTAACTCCAGCTCCCTGACAAAAATGAGGTTATTGTGCCTGGGTTACCACTTTCAATGTTTCTGCAAAATACGCTTCTTTCAAGGACTAACCCAAGCCCAGTAGAGACAAAGATTCCTAGCTAAGGCAAGACACCTTGCAACCGAATTTACAGAGGTCTTTAGCACTTTGGCAGGCTCATGGTACCCCCTCACCCCCGAGGGAAAGACATCCCAAGAGTTCTCCATTCAATTCTGCAAAATGCCACACAAAACACAGAAGGATCCATACCAGAACCTTCTGCTCATTTTAGTACCAATGCATTACTGGAGCAGTAATTCTGTACATTTAGAAGTACAAGTCTTCATCAGGTTAGCAGCAGGACTGCTGGGGAAGAAGAATTTGTGCTCTGTTTTTTGTCCCAGCTTCCCAAGCTGGAGAGCACCAACACAATATGCAATTGCTAGTCCTCCCCTCCCTCATTCACTGCTCAAACACTGAAAAACCTGCACACTCCCAAAAACTGAAGCTGCCTGCACCAGACATTGTCTACAGGAAGTACCCTAATTATGCCTATTTTAGGATTTATATTTTCATTTCAACTTCAAGACAGATGGTTTTTTCCGAAGGGAAAACCAAGAGCAGCACAGTAAATCCTTCAGACACATTCCCCCTGCTTTTCTTTCCAAGCTGCTGCTATGGAGTTTTTGCTGGTTGAAGACACCATCAAAACACAGCAAGAGTATTTTTGCTTCTCTGGGTAACAAATTGTTAATGTAAAGACTGCCTAACCTGGGGCAGTAGCTTTTAAGAACTGAGAAGATTTATTTTTCCTCTCCTGAGGGTAAAATAAGAAATACCATATAGCCTTTCAGATTCAGAGAGACTAGAAAATGAAAATACTTACTGAACAACTTGATCCACCCTTTCAAGACAGTTGTTCCAGATTTATGTGGCTGCCCCACACCATATGGTAGGGTATCATTGGTTTGTTTTTAATAAAATACAAACACTTCAATTGCATAATGGAAGTTAGATTGTCTTTAACAAGGATCACAGCTGCAGAACCAACCCCACAGGATGTAGCCTTAAAAACTGAAGCAACACTTAAGGCTTTTTAGGTAGATTCCTTAAAATTCACTGCATTAAATTCACAATAGGCTTTGATATCAATGCTACCAAGTAATTAAATTGGTTTTTCAATTGTGTTTTCAAGTTGCACTTATCAACATTTTAATATGAAAATAACAAGAGATACACTCTCTGCAAAGAAGCTGCTCAAAAGAATATACAAGATAAAAGCCAGCAATGCCCTTATTATTCCATCAGTGTCATGAGAACGAAAGTAATGAACAACCTATTCAAGCTTCCTGAAGATGCTCCGAAGTGTTTATAAGGAAAGCAATTCACGTTTACACTGCCCCTAGACTAGCAAAGTTTCTTCTTCATATGTTATTCCCCCAATGCAGCTAAAGACCTTTCAAAGCAGGGCAGTGAGCAAGTAAGCACTGCAAGACAGTATCCATCAGTCCTGGATTCAGCAAGAGCTGGAAGATCTGAGCTACTGATTCACGGAGCTGATCCGTCAAGAAAAGGCATCTCCCAGTGCAGCTGTGAGACAGCCAAAACTTACCCACGCACCTCGGTACTACTACGCCTCTTTTACCTGCAGGAATAAGCAGACAAGTACTGGGGACATAGCAGGGAGAGCAGTTTCCTCTTGCCCACTTCTCTGCACCCACACAGGGTCAGCCTAAATTCCTTACCCACCACATGCCACCAACTGCTACTGACTGGTCAATAACACAAAAAGGGTTTGTAAACTATTCTGTCCAGATCTCTATTTCCCTACTAATATTTTCACAATTCACCTGAAAATTAAAAATCTTTGAGCCTGCCCTTTCTGGATTGCAGGCACACTGAAGGGGAAACAAAACAAGATTTAATGCAGGTAAAACAGTGTAAGACACTGAGCCAGGCTTATATAAATCACAGTAGAAACCACACAGTTCTATTCTACTAATAGTCTTGAGTAACCCTTATCTGTGGCACACATAAATATTCAGAGGGAAGTACATAAGGTCAGCTGCCCTCAGGAAGTAGAATAATGCCAGTTCCACATTACTGCCACTGGTCACAGTTCTGTCATCTCTAGCCCACCTGCCACCACCCTCGGCTGCTTTGAGCCTCTGACTGGAGTGCGTGGGCCCCTTTCCTGGTCACCTAAAAAATACCACCCATACTATGTGAGCCCTAACATTTCAAGTAGCTCTAATTCAGCTTTCAGCTCAGTTCTTTGTCCTTGAAAAATAACTCATGTTTAATTGCAACTGGCTATAATTTTCTAATTCTTTGTGACCCCAAACCTCTAAATCTATTACCCAGAGACAGCCAAAGTAATCCTTATTGAAGGTGTGGGTACAATGCAGCATGCTAGGGGCCATCTGGTTGCCAGGTGTTTCCTGGCTTAGCTTTTCTTCACAACACACATCACTCCTCCTCCCCTAATTCCAAGGAAGGCAATTTCTACCTCAGGATAGTCCTTCATTAAAGACACAGACAAGGGCTTTATTGCAAACAAGTCAGCTGCAGCACAGCAAAGCTCAGTGCCCACAGCAGAAAGCCTAGAAGGGCTGTTTATTACCATACATACCTCCCTGTGACTACCAGAAAAAGACTGAGCCAAGACTATTTCTGACTGTTAACAGGAAGGGAGCCAAGTGCAACATTTTCACTGTAACCCTATGTTTTGCATCCTTCACAACCAAAACCAATTAAATTCCAAGGTAAGAGCAGTTTTTTAGAATAGTACTATTTATATAAAAAGCAGGTGATTTAAAATGTACTCAGCAAGATTCACAACCAGCGTAGTTTGATTTCTTTCAGGGAGCAACACAACCTCTCAGGGTGGTTAGATCCTGTGACCTTTATTTTCAAAATGGAGCATTTAACTTCCTTAAAATCCCTGTCTTTCAGACAAGTAAAAGCCTTCCAGCTCCCAGACACACATTCCTGCCCCTCCCCTTCACCGGTGCTCTGGAACAATTTTAAAAGTTGGACGGGTAGAAAGTAAGTAACTTTTGTACAGCACCAGCATCCCTGTCTCAATTTACTGAGCCAGCTTCCCATAGGGTCAGGCAAGGACCAGGCATCATGGGAGCAAACAGGCACAAGACCCCCACAGCACCAGGTGAGATAAGCCTTGGCTGCCAAGAGACTCCATCCCAGACTATCAAACAGGAAGGCTTCTCCTGGTTCCCACTATCAAGCTATGGTTTAGTTTGCATAGAGCATCTCACATTTCCAGCTAAAGCCAGAAAACATTTACTTGGGCACTTGGAGTAGTCAGTTCTCGGGAATGTTTCAGACTGGTTATGTTCAAGTACCAGGGTCAGTTGACATGCATAGCAAAATTGTGTCAATATTTCTCAAACAAGATAGGGAAAACTCATTTTTACAGCAAAGAGAAAAGCCCTTGTGACTTCTTTCAGTGTATGGAAATGGGGTCTGTGCTGGGGAGCTCCAGAGAGTCAGGTCTGATGCTCCTGCTGTCCTTGGGAATTAGCAGGTTAAGAAATGGAAACAGCTGCTGCTCAGCAGACACGCAGGACAAAAATGCCTACTCTGCCCAGCAGCCAGGAATCTGCTTTGCAGGTCTTGGGCACCCAAGTATCCCACAGAGCTATGGCCCCAGCAGTCCTTGGCACAGTCTGTAGGCACCCTAGGCCTACACTGCCTACGGGGATATGACAGGCCCTGATTAATTTATTGGAGGATACAAAGAGGATCATTTTGCAAAGACAAGGCTAAGATTTGCCCAGAAAATTGCAACAGGAATAATTTACAAGCCAAGAATAGTTTCTCTGGTTCTACTGTGGATCGAGACCCAAGCAAACAGGACAAGCTAAACCCAAAACCAGCAGCACACTTGTGATAGACACGCCAGAGGCTCTCACCACTAACAGAGCCCCATCAAGCTCATATGCACTGTTCATCCCACAGCTGTCTTGCCCACGATCCCAAGCTCCTCAGAAAACAAGCAACATCTCGTTTCAAAACAAAATCCAGCAGAAGAATGTTAGATGTTCTTTTTCCATAGTTTAATCTATACAGGAGGTTTCTTAGTTATGTGGAGCTCTGCCCAGAGCTATGTTTCAATACAAAATGAGTGATTAAACTGAAAAGCAATAAACTGAAAGAGAAAAATACTTAAATGTAGCCAGACATACAGTGGAAGGGGCAATTGCCCAGCACCAGTGCCAGTTGTGAAGGATTTTCAAGTTCAAAGTTCAAAGCTACAAAGTAAATCCATCACGGAAAGGGAAATATTAGCAAGTAACTAGAGATATAGCACCTTTATTCTTGAAGCACCCTTGCTTGTTCACTGTACTATTTGTATATTTTAATAGCTTTTAAAATGCAAGTTTCTGCTAGAAATTATTTTCACAAGCCTCAAAATATTCTTCAAAGAGCTACTCATCTGCTTAGTGACACAGACATGGGGCAGGGCTTGTTTACTAATCTAGAAGGATTACGCTTCAATCCAGATCAAGCCTTGCCTGCAGGTAAAGGCAGTAGGGCAAATAAATACACCAGATCGTCCAACTGCAAAGGCACGAGGGAAACAGAATCATAAAGAAAGTTATGTCGTGCTTGAATTAGGAAAAGAGGTGACTACAAGGAGATAAGCGCTTCTTTGTATCTGTTATTCAACAGCTGCTGAAAATCCTGGACAGGCAAAACCTATTCCTACTGACCTGTCAGCTCTGAAAACTACCTCTTACAGCTGAAACAAGTTTCCACAGATAGTTTTTCAAGTGAAAATACAACACATGCCTCTGAACTCTTTTTTTTTTGCTTTTTTAATATGTGCACAGATCACTTCCTCACTGGAGGAAAGCTCATTTTTCACTTACCTTCCCTCTCCCTTAGGCAATCACGAAAAAGACACCAAAACATTGCCAGAGAAAACACAAACACACAAGTAAAATATTCATTCTCTTGTCCATCCCAAGACACAGACAAATCACTTGTTTCACTGCACACTGGAATAAGCAGCGTCACTGAGACTGATCTTGCAATAACTTAAAATGCAGAAGAAAATTCCACCCTCTTCAGAAAAAAATTTACAGCTTCTTTCAGTATATAAAACAAATTAGAAACAAAAATAACTCAAATCTTTCAAGTGACTTCATTACTTAAATTCATCTGAGTTTGGCAGAGCAGTAAGGGCAGAACAAATCACCTGGTGCTGACCACAGAGGACAGTAATGTCCCACAATGCCAAATCTGCAATACAGTGTCTGCAAAGAAATACTTCTTTCTGACCATAGTAGTAAGCATGGCTTCACGTCCTGAAGTATGTAATACCTTAGCTTTGCCCAATAATTTTTTCAAAGTATTTATTTTCCCTCTTCCTGCTTTTAATAGGTTTTAAAGAATTCGGTCCTAAAATCCATAAAGTTACTTTAAGGACAGCTTGCACATTCACCATTTTGCTCTGTCCCCATCACTGGAATAAAACAGAAGATTCATGACCCCACCCAAAAAAAGGAGCATCTGCCTTAAAACAGGCAGTAGCATTTTTAGCTGCTGGCTCAGAGAGGTAGACACCTTCTACCAACTGAACTTTGCCACTGTCAGATTCTTTAAAAAAAAAAAAATCAATTACAATCAAGGACTACTCTCTCCTAAATAGCAATGTACAAATCCATTTGTGCTAACAGACAATAAGTAGAATCAAGTTCATAAAAAGATTTCAAAGCAAGGCATAAGGCACTGTTTTAGCAGATACTACTTACTTGTTCTCAGTGTCTCAAAATCTGAGCTTACAATAAGGGCTTCAAAGACAACTTGGTCCAGATAAACCAGAGAACAGAAACTCCCATAATTACAACTGCTCAGTACACATCAAGCAACATCAAGCACTTGCACAAGTCAGCACCCACCCAGAAGTCAGTCTCTAAATGGACTCACAGGCTGCAAAGGTGACAGGTGGGAAAGGCTTGATAGACCATGCCTATTGGCAATTACAGGAAATGATGCAGGTCAGTGCTGGCATCCTGATACCAGCATTACCATCTAAATAAACACACATTTCAGCATCTGAAGTATCAATATCATAAATACGGTAAAATGAGAAATGTGTTTCTAACTTCCGAGTGCCTGTAATTATCAACTAAAGCTCTGAAACAAATTATTAAATCTATTTATTGCTAAGAGTGATGCTGCAAGGGTACAGTGGACCAAAACAAGTGAAGAAAAAAAACAGAAAGCCTAAGTGAATTCATCTTTTTTTGCTCATAGAAGAGTACTAGAAGTCATTCTAAGTCCATGCAATTTGACAATGCCTTTGTTCTTCCAAATGCATTCCACAAAAAGAGTTCTCAACTACTTGTATTGAAAGGTACATTTAGGAGAATTTTTAATACTGCATTCAAAATACTGTCAATGTTTTCAGCAATACTAGTAGCACACATTTAAAATTATCTAAACTAAAGGATTTTAAGTAATATCTATAAATCACTTCTGCTAATTTTGGCAAACTGTGGAACATGAAATTACATATATTAATTTGTCATAATACAAAATGCCTTTTATTCAAAGTTTAGATATAAATTTATTATATTTAACAGATAGCACTCGGTAATAAGAAAGGCTTAGATTCAATATTCTGCTAAGTTTTATTCAGAAGCACAACCAGCTCTCTAGAATCCAAAAAGCTTAACTTTGCAGAACAACATGGAATGAATGCTCTTATTTACCACACTCTATCCTTTGCTCTTTGGAATGAATCTGGTTATTAAGTGTTCCCCCACACACAGAGAGACTTGTTTGCTTTTCTTTTTTTTTTTTTTAATTACTCTCACACAAGTTTGCCAACTTCCCCTTTACTACTTCAAGCAATGCACTTATTTTATCTCCCTAAACCAAAAGAAATATACAGTTTCCTTACGCCTAATTTATGTGTTTCTTCATCATTTTCCTGGGAGAGGTTTTCTTTATAAGATATCAAATCAATCATGTTACAAAAGAAAGAGGATGGCACATCATTCCAGACACAGTCACAACCCTAAATGCCAGGTCTGCTCTGGACTCCTGTCAACATAGACATTGACTCCAGATGTGTTCAGAGCATGCTGACAGCCTGTGAAGAGCAACCTTTGGCCCAAACTCTGCCATGACTGAGTAAGTGCAAATCAAGAACTCTGATCTAAATCTGGAGGAGCTGACTCTCTTATTTCAGAAATCTCCCTCCTATTCTTGTGGCTATCTCCCTGCACTATTTATTTTCTAATATAGGTGCAGGGGAGCACTGAAGGAGGACAGCGTATCCTTCAGGTCAGGAAGCAGCTTAGGGCCATCACGTCTGCCTTCATCTCTGATGCCCTCCCACCCCAAGCTACAGGATGACAAGTAGAGTCATGGCTGATCATCCAGACCACCCCTTGAGCAAGGCCTGTTCTCCTTCTCCTTTGCAAATCATTCAACTCTACCCCTGCATGTCTCCTTTTTGAGCGCTTGGATTTTTCTTCTCAGTCTTCTTGAACATTTTCTAATTGCTCAGGGAAATAAAAGCTAGTATTAGTTTCAGCATACTCAAGGGGAACAGACAAACGCCTATGTGCATGACCAGAGTCTTGCTGCAAACAGGCAGGGCAGCCTGCCTGCCCGGCACGCCCTGCAACACAGCCTCCAGGAGGAGCAGCCCAACACCTGAAAGCACATCAGGCAGCAGCAGCCAGGCATTTGACAGCAGGAGCCACCCTGCACCTGAACATACAGCTGCTGCTCATCAAGCCACAGCCACAGTAGCTCAAACAAAGGGAGCAGTTCTGCTGTCTGAGCAATACTACATGGCCAGTGGAGGAATGGATGTCCAGGCACACCTTACTGCATCATGCAGAAGCAGCTGCAAGAACGGGGCAGGGGTGTTAAAAAACTGTGGGGTGTCTTTGTCCAACAATTGGCCAGGGGACAGTGAAAGCATGTTAACATTAGCAAGCGTTTAGCAGTTGACACTGAAGTTCATCACACTGCAGTGTATGGCCTTGGGTCCAGCCAAAGTCCCCGTGAGGGGATCAGAACTTTCTGCTCAGACCTGGCAATCACAGTCGGGCTGCTGCAGAAAACAGTAACTTGGCATGGGAAGACCTGATTAGCTAAAACAAGCTGACCAGATTTCCCGCTAACCAGAATTCAAATTTACTTGAACCCTCCTTAAAGTCAAAGCGTTTTGAACTCACACTTTCCGCCCATTTCACAGCAGACACAGACAAGAGGCTTTCCTCACAGTACCCCCCAGACTGAGCCTTCCCAGAGATAAGGGTGTCCTCTCACTTAATGCCTCGCATCTTGCAATTGCCTGCATTTGCTGAACAAGCTACACAGATACCTTCTACACGAAGTGAGGAAAACAAAAAGAGATAAACTTAGCTGTACCTCAAACCCAGCTGAGGTTCCTCCGGTTACAACACCGTGGTTGAGCTATATAGGGAAGGAGGCCAATCCACCTGCACTCACAGTCAGCAGATACAGGATTCTGGTCTAGCAGTGAAGCAACCAGGCCACTTTTGAATGTCCGCAGCACTTTCTATTATTCATCTCTGGATCCAATTTAGACTAAGGCTGGAGATTTCAAAAGCATATCCCAAATTCTGTCCAGAAACTTCAGAACAGGTTTTCATTTTGAGATATTTCCTAGCTTTGTTCATCCAAGATCAGAACCTCAGGAGAAGTGGCTAGTTTTGTATGGCCAAGCAGCTCTTCTACGTTCCTCAAAATAGTACCAACAGTTCCTAGTTCTAAACCAGAAACCAGCCTCAATCATTCTCTCCAGAAAATAAAGTGAAAACATAAGGTTAATTGAATCAATAGATCCTGTAATTAAGTGCTGCCAAGTTAGCTGACATGATTGGACTACTGGGTTTGTTTTGTTTTGGGGGGTTTGTGTTGTTTAACCAGAGGTTGCATATACTTTAAATATACCTAATTTTGCAAATAGCTATTAAAATTTAGTTTAAAACTCCCTCAAAGAACAAAATGACAAGTTTCATAAAGAGAAAAGTACCCTTCCATAGACTCAACTTACTGGCAGTTACTGCGATCTAACAGCATTACAGCTACTAGAAATACTAAAAGAAATAAATCTTCCTACTTCTTGCTGGGGGCTTGACCAACACAACACTAGCAATATTTCTCAGATCCCCATACCCCTGAGTGCCAATTCTAAACAAAGGAGCAAAATTTGATAGAGGCACTTAATTCTACCTACAAGTCCATAACTTGAGAATTCTCAGGTATAAACTGGTTATTTCCCTAATGGGGAAAAGTACCCCAAATTTTCAATAATCAGAAAGTGTCAAAATCAGAAGAGCTGAAAGTGGCATTGTCTCTTTCCAGAGGATGCAAGTCAGGTGCAGATTCTATGAATTCATCCCAATATTCTGATTTTCTCCACTTAACACTGCTGGTTGTAATAGGACCATTGTCTCCCTTACACTGTATGAATATACATATACACACATAAATATTTAATCTGGAAGATGGACAGGCATCAGGAGCTAAAATAGTTTCTGTGGTGTAACAGTCTTATTACACCACAGAAAGTTAGAAAACCAATGTACTTTAAAAATGCAAAAGAGAAACAGCATACCATAACATTAGTCAAGCCTATCAACCAGCACTAACCTGTATCACAATTACAGAAAAAAAGGAGAATTGGCAAATTTTTATATTACTGAGGTTGCCCAAGCCACACCTTTTCACCGTAATTCCTTTCAAACTGGCACACTAACAAGGATACTGAGTACAAACACCAACACACTGAAGCTGATGTCTGTTATCACTCCCTGCCACCTCCCCAATCAAGACAAAAGAACAAAGATCAGTTTCATCTGCAAGGCTGCTGTAGGGAAAAACAGCAGTGAGTGTAAAACCGTAAGGATTAGCTCATCTTTTCTCCTTAATACAACGGCAAACAATTAGTGTTAAGGTAAAATGGGTCAATCAAGACCTCAAATCTTCTTAACAGCTCGTACAGTAACCCATGTGGCCACAGCAATCCAAATTAACCCCATGGATACATCAGTCCTTTCCTCCAATACCTAGAAAGCAATTACAAATGTCTTATTGAATCTCCTTCTAAAACACCCTGTTATAGTTTAGTGGCATAACCTGCGATTAAACCTTCCCATGAAATAAAAGCTTTTTCCTTTACTGAGGAAGGCAGCTGAAACCACCTCTGTTGTCCAGCACCAATCCTCCATATTAGCTCCACCCTATGGAAATCAGTCTCATGCTGTTTTTTCTTATTAGCTGAGATGCAGTACAGGACTGCTGCTAATAGGCACACCTGTACATGAAGCAGATGAAACGAAGAAAAAGCACCAGCCCTAAGTATGTCAAGACTCACCACACGCCTTAGCGTGTGCATGTGTGTTTGAGGAGGGAAAAGCCACGTAGTGATTTCAGAGAACACTGCTCATTTCCATGCTTTCTCTGGAGGTACTTGGCATCACTAAATATCATCAAGGGGTTTACACCACTGAGCCCACACACCTTGAATTTATCCTCTTTCTCCTTTCAGCAACAACATTCTCTTTTCTGTAACAACATGCTTAACTTTTAAGCATGCTTATGGATGACTTCAATTAAGCATGTGTTTGAAGAACTGAATAAAAACAGATGGACTAAAAGAAGCACGCTTGAGTCTTAGGGAACAATCAGCACATGCATATTTTTATTTCATCAAGTGCACACATGGACTTTAAGGTAGTACAAAAACAAAATATCCATATTGCCAGATAATTCAGTTTAGAAAGGACCTTGGGAAGTCACCTAGTCTTAGGACCCCTATTACACCTTTCCAAATTTCTGATCATTATTCATGTGCATGTTAGGTTCAATACTCCCTAATCCCTTCCTAGATAAGACTTCAGCTACAGGTGTCCTGCAGGCAGAAATGCCTCTTTGGGAACCCAAATAAAGCCAAGCGGTGAGGTTTTTTTCTTTGACTGTGAGCCAGAAGTTTTACCAGATCAGTTCTCAGCACAGCCACTACCTGGGCTATAGGCAAAAGATCTGTAAGGAACTCAGGTTTTTGGCACCATCAGAGCTTTCATTTTCCTTTCTTTAAGCTGACTGTCATTTGTCCCACCACGGCAGATCAGATTTCAGATCTTACATACACTGCAAATGTGTACAAGCTCTGTCACTACCTTGCACCTTTATAGAGAATCAGTAATCAAGAGGTGACTCTCTGAAAGTCATCATCATAAAGTCCTCACAACCTTAATTCTTTTTGACTTCTTCCTCTTCCAACCCCATTAAGAAAACAAACCTGTCTTCAACACATGTGTATGAGATGCCACATTGGGGGGTGACAGCCAAAACAGCCCAGCAGAGTCTGCAATGGGTCTCAGCCCCCTGTTTCTGTGTTTAGATATTTCTAGCAATTTCCACAGACAGTTGTTAAGTGAGCACAATGCCGGAGGCAGAGAGCCCAGAGCCTACTCTGGTGTCAGCACACAGACCAAATGTTTCCTCTATGAATCCAGGTGTATGGTTTAACAAATGGTAACTCGAATAGAAAGCAGCATGACACAGACTGAAGGACAGGTGTGCTTCTGGAAAAAATATCTAGCAACAAGGGAATTCTTAATCCACAGATGCAGAAATTCATTTAGGGACTGTTGTGATCAGATCGCTCTTGCTTAGGCACAGCACTTCAAGAGTCATTAAATTACAACTATTTCTTTATTATCCAAACATATTAAAGTGCATAGCTAAGTAGGTATAACATAACATACTGTAACTATTACGTCAGACCTCTCAATCGAGGGTGCAAATGCCTCTTTATGTAACAACCTGCATTATAAGCACAATTATCTGCCCTCCAGTGTGGTAAAACTTTCCACAGCAGAACAGTAACTTTTTATTCTCAGGATGACAGCCCTTTGGCTTCTCTCAAAACATCCACAGGCAACGTGAAATATGGTGCAACAAACTGAAAAGTTCCATTAACCAAATCCCGTCCCTTGATGAGATAAGAAAAGATGAGATAGAATTTATGGCACCGTGCTCCACTGCTGAGATCACTCCTCTTCCCAGAGCCCTGTGCCAGAGCTCACCTGCGTGTTTCATTTCCATGCTGAATGGCCTCACAAAGCCACTGGAGTTATTTTCAGTGTGTTGCTTTAGCTCACCTGTAAATGCCTGAGCTCCAGGAGACTGGTACCACATTAAGCCTTGCCCACTGCTGAGTGCACCATCAGTGTTTTGCAAATGAAATCTGCAGTGAGGAATTTGGTGGTTTCCAGACCTAGGTGATTACAGGGGCGAGTTTGGGCTCTGTTATACATACCGCACTTTCAGAACATCAACTACAGAAATGAACACCCATCCAAACTTAATTGGACTGTCTCTACGCTAACTGAAGAGAGTGTTTGGCACACTCAGGAAAAGTGTCCATTCTTTCATTGTTTGTGAATCACTTCTTAATGATCTGTGAAGTAATGCCCTCTCAGCACATTCTTTTCCCAGGCAAGGGCTGAGATGCTGCGATCACACCATCCAGTCAGGGGGGAAGCAAGAGAAGCTCTAGAAAATAAATACATTCTGCAGCTGAGCCTCTTCTTGGATCAATCAGCTATGAAACCTGTAGGTTGTATGAAACCCTGGTAGTCTCAACCAGCACTGGTGAAAAGAAACAGGTTCTTTCATCGAGAAAAAACAAAGGTTTGTGGAGCAAATGGGAACAAACCACCGAATGGATACGTGATTCAATCTCACAAGGAAGAAACCTTCTAAAAACAAAAGGGGCAAGTTTTCTGCACCACAAGCAGCACAAATGCTGGACAGCAAGTGATTTTTTGAGAAAGGACGGAATATGATTTATTGACACAATCACAGAGACATGACATTACAAAAATGGATGCTAGAGACCTAGAACAAGTCTTGCAACATATGTATGCCTACACCCCATTCTACTGCATGACTCTGTTACTGCCCACTTACATGTGAAAACCTACTACACTGTCTCAGAAAGAATCCTACATAAAAATCCACCAAAAACCCAAGAGAACATCTTTATTCAGAGGAAAACTGAAAGTTCCTGCCTAGCACGGAGAAATTAACCATGTAGGTATTTTCCATACGGAGAGCAACTCTCCCGGCATGCGGCACACCCCCTACTTTGCCGAAGGTGTTCCATAAAGCACATCTTATCCAAAGGGCACGTCGGAGTGTCTCGAATGGGTACAGGACAGATCGAGGCGAGCAGGGTCGGTGCAGCACCACGGCAGCGCAGCGCGGCACACGCCTGCAGCTCCTACCTGCAGCCATCCGAGCCAGGCACATTTTACATCATTTTCTCTTACATAAAAAGGCTTTGTTCGCAGCCGGCCTCCCATGCACGGCTGCTTCCTCCCTGATCCATGCAATACAGGGAATCAATTTTTTAGAGGGTTTTCTTCCCCTTCCCCGATGCAAATTAACAGCGCTTACAGCCCTCGCACCCCCTCGCCTCACACAACGTTCTTTGTTCAGCCGCGCAGATCCCCTTAGAGAAGCTTAGGGGTGGGGGCAGGAGAGGACAGAGGGTCACATCCTCCGGAGGGGTTTACAGCCTGAAGATGCTCAGAGCCCTCGGAGGCAGCCGCTCCCATGAAGATAAAACGGACATTACCGGGGGGAAGCCCCACTCCATTTTTACCTCCGGGAGATCGGGAGGGAGCGACCCGCGGAGAGCTCCGGTCCGGGTCCGGGACCGAAGGGACCGAAGAAGGGGCCGAAGACCGAAGGACTGATGGAGCGAGGGAGGCAGGGAGGAAGGGAGGCAGGGAGGAAGGGAGGGAGGGAGGGAGCGCGCGAGGGACCGGGGCGGCGCGAGCCCCCAAAAAGGGCTCGCGACGGCCCCAAGGCGGGAAGCGTGCGCGGCTGCCCTCCCGCACTTTCGCCCCGCTCCCGCACTTTCGCCCCGCTCCCGCGCCCCCGCCCCGCCCGTCCCTCCTCCTTGTCCGACCGGGCTCGGCACGATCCTTACCTGAACGCCACGGCGGCTGCCGGCAACGGCGGGCACACAGAGGACGCGCCGCGCCCGGCTGAACCCGACCCCCCCACGCCGCTCTCGGGGCTGTCGCCGGGACGCGGCCGTCTGCGCGCCGCGAGCCCCCGGGACCCGCCCCCGGCCCC